>CM026897.1:74737542-75025425 GCA_015227895.2 Colaptes auratus | reverse complement strand
TCTAACATCTGGTCACATCTGTCTCTCATTGTCTTTCCTGCATTGCTAAGCATTGCTAATGAAATGGAAATGTGCCATTTATGATTCTTATGTGGATTAGCCTTGCCTGATGAAATTCACAATGCTCCTTACTTACATTTCAGAAATCTAGTAGAGGTACCTTAACACTTACTATCTTGAGCTCAAAGATGTATCTTACCTTTAGAGTGCTTGGGTCACACAGGTGATGCCTTGTTTTTCAACTGGGAACCACTGAGGTCAAGTATTACGTGGCACAGTAACAGAAATGAATATTAAAAAATAATAATTTTTAGTCTTCTATGATCAGTTTATTTGTTTCTCTGAAAAAATAAGCTAAAGGACCATAAAAGTGATTGATATAACCTTCATGTGGTATCACTATAAAAGACAAAGAATATTCCTTTTTTTAATTCAGAACAAATAAATAAGAAACAGTCTAGGAAGGAGTTTTGGGAAATGAAAGTTTCTTGCTATTTTTTTCCCACAGGTTTCACAATTAATTTGCATGGGAAAGCTACCAGTCAGGTCTTGGTCTAAATTTTTATTTTTATTTGCACCATGGCATTTCACAAAAAAACCCCAAATCAGGCTAAGAACATTGCTGTTCTGTAAGAAAGCATGAAAGGAAAATAGGTGTGTTTCATGCAAGTTCAAATCTGTTTTGATGAAGGTAATTTTTATACTCAATTTCATGACTAAAGGCAAAAAATAGCCCAAACAAACCATACAACAAAACCCCAGAATAGTAAGATTGTGCTAGAAGTCATAGTAAATATTGTGCAGTTATATTCACTGGGTAGGGATGCATATTGGGGTAAGTAGCATAAAATGGTAAAAGGTGGATAAAAATGGTAAAAGATGAAGGCATTTTGTTTTAGAAATGTAAAAAAATGTGTCAAAAATGAGATTTCATAGCTGCATTAATGATGATTTACATAAAACAGTCCACATTTTCTAGTTATTTACAGAAGTTCTGCAGTTCTTGTTTTGGTTTGGATTTTTCCCTCCTTCTCTGTATTTCCAGGCTTACCATTGACATTTTCATAGAAGTGACACATTGCCCAGAATTTTTCTGGTTTGAAGTTACAACATTTCTCATCCATAACTGTTTCAATCAGCTTTAGAACAGATACTTTCAATTATTCATATGTTCTGTAAATAGGATAAAGGAAATCTGGATTTGTTGCTAAGTAGTCTATTTTACACTAAAATCCTTTGGCATGTAGTGGTTTAAAAATACATAACTGGAATTGGTGATAGTTTAGACATAGAAGTTCATTGAAGTATTTAATCAATTCTGTGACAAAATTGTCTATACTCAATCAATAGAGGATATAACTAGGACAGCTTTTATTTTGAATATGTAATTCCTGAGTTCAAAGATGTAAAATATAATTTTTATTTTTTCTTTTTTATTTTGAAATACAGACCTCAGTCTGTGAGTATGAGAATACTTAGCATTCATCTAGAAAGCTGACTTGGGCCTGGCACCCAGGACCAACAACCTCAGGACGAAAGGCACTTCACTCGCATAGCCACCTTCTCACATGCCTGCTCATGATCATGACGTCAGCTGAGGGAAATTTAGAATGCACCCAGGGCTCGCGCAGGCTCGCATTTGGCTGGGCAGCTGCTGTGCTCTCATTCAGCTGCAGCCAGCTGCGCATGCTGCTGCACTTATTTTTTTTCCAGTAGGTCATGTGGCCAGGGATAGTGATGGTTGCAACTCACAAAAAGATCAACTCACAGCAAAAGATCAGTGTCGACCCAGACTGGGCACGAACATAAGCAGATAGGTGTCCAGGTATCTGGCTGCAGAGAGTGCTGGAGCCTGGGTCCTGAAATGGAGGGAAGTGGAGACAACACCTGCATTAGGTGTGAGCAGATCAACTATCTGCTTAACCTAGTAGCTGAATTGAAGGAGGAGGTTGCTAGACTGAGAACTGTAAGGGAATGTAAAAGGGAGTTGAACTTGAGTAACCAGGCTCTGCAGGCTCCCCTAGCAGAGGCTGGTTACCCAAAAAGCAGTGGGGAATGGACACAGGTCACTCTTAGGAGACGTAAAGTAAAACCTCCTCGACTCGCCTCACCTTCCCCGCTGCCCTTGGAAAACAAGTATGGGGCACTGGAAGTTGAGGGTGAGGTGATTCTGATGCCAGAGGACACACCATCTGAGGTGTTGCCTAAGGCAAAACAGCCTAAGGTAAAACAGCCTTCCCCCAGCATCAGGACTTGTTCCCTCAGTAAAAAAGAGGAGGGTAATTTTTATTGGTGATTCCCTCCTGAGTGGGTCAGAGGGCTCCATATGTCGGGCAGATCCTACTCACAGAGAAGTTTGCTGCCTCCCTGGAGCCCGGGTCAGGGATGTTATCAGAAGGCTACCTAGTTTGGTGCAGCCCTCTGATTACTATCCCTTAATAGTTATGCAGTTAGGGAACGATGACGTTGCAACCAGAGCTTCCAGGGCTATCAAAAATTACTTCAAGACCCTTGGAGAACTGGTTGGGGGGGTCAGGGTTACAGATAATTTTTTCATCAATGCCCTTGGTTGCAGGAGAGAATACCAAAAGGAACAGCTCAGCAGCTGTAATTAACAAGTGGCTCAGAGGCTGGTGCTACCAAAAGAATTTTTTTTTTTTTTTTTTAATCTTGGGGAACCTTCTCTGGCACCAAGTCAGCTGGCAACAGATAGAGTACATTAGTACATTTGTCCCAGAGGAGGAGAAAGATTATAGTGCATGAGAATGGCCTATCTCAAAAAGGGAAAAAGATTCTAGGAAGGGAGTGGCAGGTCTCGTTGACAGGGCTTTAAACTAGATTCAAAGGGGGAAGGGTCTGAAACCAGTCCCCCCAGGCAGGAGTCTGGGGGTGGTAAGCTGGAGTCATCCTCATTATACTGGGAGTTAAGATGCACATAAACCGTGAAGCAGAAATATTCCTGCCAATCCCTGAAGAGATCTACTTCTTAATTTCCTGGAAAGGAACAGACCTGCAAGTAGAAAATGGTGTTAAGTCCATCCGATCTGTGAGTAAACACAGTGTTAGGTTTGTTCTGAAAAGCAAATAGCAGGTGCTTTTCATACATTTGTCCTTTAGAGTCAGTTTGAGATGTGAGAAATCCTACAGCATATAAATGTCTTGCAGTTCAAGGTGTAAAATATTTCATCCTTGAATAATTGAGAAGGTGTTTAAAACTGGAAAAAGAATGATTGGCAGAGGAAATGAAAGCCTATTTGGGCTGCTGATCTGTGGCAAGACATTGATACTCGCATTGAGAGAATTTCAGTGAAAGTGAGACACATTGACACATTCCTAAGGATCACCAACACAACCCTTAGGCAGAACTAGCTGCAAAGGTTTCTCAAGTAGATATGAACTGTGACCTTGAATTAGACTGGAAATGCTAAAGTGAACCTTTTCTTGCCTGGTGGGCTAATGATTCATCAGGACATCAAGGCAAAGATGCAACCTCCCAGTGGGCTCTTGACAGATCAACTGGCATTTCCATGGATGCTATCATGATGTCATACATGACTGTGACATTTGTGCTGCTACTAAGCAGGCAAAGAGAATCAAGCCCTTATTGGTATGGTGAGTGATGGTCCAAGTGCAAGTATGATGAAGTGTGGCAAATAGATTGCATCACTCTACCACATTCTTGGACTGGTAAACAATATGTTCTTACTGTGGTAGAGGCAAACTCTGGATGGTTGGAAACTTATCCAGTTCCACATGCAACTGCACATAGCACCATTCTTGGTCTGGAAAGGCAAATCCTGTGGAGACATGGTACTCCAGAGAGAACTGATTCAGACAATGCAACTAATTTCAAAAACAATCTCATAAAAAATTGAGCCAAAAAGCATAGCATCGAGTGGATATTCCATATTCCCTACTATGCACCAGCTTCAGTAAAAATTACATTGCAACAGTTTGAGATGAAAAACACCCTGAAAGCAACGGAGGGTGGAAATTTGAAAAAGTGGGACAAACATCTAGCACAAGCAACCTGGTTGGTAAATAGTAGAAGATTTATAAATTGAGCTGGACCTGCACATTCAGATTTGTTACTGGTAGAAGGTGATAAAGTTCCTGTTATTTGAGAAAAGAATCTGTTAAGGAAAACTGTTTGGGCGTTTTCTCCTTTGGGAGAGGCCAAGCCTATCTAAGGAGTGGTTTCTGCTGTAGGTCCTGGTCATACTTTCTGGGTAATGCAATGAATGGTGACATTCAGTGTGTTCCACAAAAGAAATCTAACTTTAGCAGAGAGTTTAAATTAAGAGTGTATAGTATAAGCTTTTAGGAGTTTCTGTTTCAGGTACAACATCATTCCCAAAAGAAGAATCCATGAGGAATCTATAGTATATGGGGCATGACAATGAGTCACCTGGGAGACCCTGTTCTTTTCTTTGTCTTATCTGCGAAGAGACAAACGGTTTTCATATTTCCTGTTTTTTGAACTATTGGATCTCTTACATTTCAGATAGCCAGAATGCAGGATGAACTGAAAATGTGGACTTTACCACTCATTATTATAAATATTATTTTGGATTAGAAGGACAACATTAGCAATGATATAGAGAATGATATAGAGAATGAATGATATAGAGAGGTAGAATGAATGATATAGAATGAATGATGCAGAATGAATGATATAGAGAGGTAGATTGTTACAGTTTGAAGGAGGAATTTTAACATAGATCCTGAGTACAAAGACTGAAAGTAAAATAAATTACCATTAGATGTAAAAGGAAAATAATTATAAGGTCTATAGAATTCATTAGATTACTAATGGGCATATAGTGCAGAGGCATAAATAATTCTTCAGGCTGTTTTCTTCTGTCAGTTCTGCTTGCAACTTTCCTCTCTCTTCCGTGGCCTTGTCATGTGTATCTCTGTTTCAACTACTGTGAGAGGAAACAGGAAAGAGGGAGGGAATGGGGAGGAAGCAAATGGGTCCCCTGGATCTGTCCAGGGGCTTCTGAGGAGCTTCCATGTTGTTTATGAATTGTAAATATATGTATTGTACGTTTTGTACAAATTTGTTGCATTTCAAATTTCTACAATGTAATTTGCTTGTAAATAAAACTTCATTTGCTTCCAAAACCTTCTGAGTTAGTCAGGCAATTTTCATTTTGGGGAGTAATTCTCTCAAATTAATTGGGGGAGTAATTTTAACCCACCAAAACATGATATGCATATGCATTACCCACGTGTGCTGCAGATTGTAGGGTTCATGAATATGTCTTATAATCATCATGACAGTTGAGCCACAGCCTTTCCAAGCAGGAAATAACAAGCATGTGGGAGAAATATCAAAGATGTTCTAGGAAATCTGGAAGCAGGTAAGATAAATCACAACAGAATTGTGCATTTTCACCAGAAGTATCCTTTGGTCATTCACAGCATGTTAGGAGTTGGAAGTGACCTCTGAAGATCATTGAGTCCAACCCTGCTGTCAGAGCAGAACCATAGAATCTAGCACAGGTTGCACAGGAATACATCCAGATGGGTCCTGAAAGTCTCCAAAGAAAGAGATTCCACAACCTCCCTGGGCAGCCTGTTCCAGTGCTCTGACCCTCACAGTGAAGAAGTTCCCCCTCATGTTGAGGTGGAACCTCCTGCGCTGTGGTTTATATCCATTTCCCCTTGTCCTATCACAAGGTGCAACAGAGAAGAGCCTATCCGCTCCCTCGACTCCCAGCCCTCAGATATTTATAGACATTTATCAAATTCCCCCTCAGTCTTCTCTATTCCAGACTAAACAGTCCTAAGTCTCTTAGCCTCTCCTCATGGGACATGTGCGTCAGTCTCTTGATTATCCTGGTAACTCTCCATTGGACTCTCTCCAGCAAATCCCTGTCCCTCTTGAATGGGGGAGCCCAAAACTGGATGCAATATTCCAGGTGATGTCTCACCATGGCAGAGTCAGCAATCTGGGGAGGATTTTATATAGCTTCCTTAAAAAGATTTTATATATTTTTGATCAAGAATAAACCCTGTGGCAGTTTTAGGCTATGCCTTTTAAAATAGCTGCAGATTTTGAGCAGAAAAGTAGAGAAATATGAATAATTCACTATTGGATGTAAAAAGGAAAACAAAAGATTATTCTAAACAAATTTATTGGACAAAATGTGTGGGATGGACGCAGAGGTACCTTAACAGTCTTACACATTTTCCTTCATTTCCATTCTTTTTCTTTTCTCCTGTGGTCTTAGCTATTCTGCTGGGGAGATAATAACTGCTTCTGGCTGGCCTTAAGAAAAGATAAGAACATTGCTTCTCTAAACTAACACTCCTTTCTCTCAGCTCCCCACTTCTGTTATGGGGAGGGGGAGGAGGTTTTGGCAGGGAGTGGAGCAGCTTCCCTGCTCTCTGGGAAAACCAGAGGAGGTACAGGGGTGTTTCCATGCTATTTTCTAATTGTAAATACCTGCAAAATATTGTAAATACTATATCATAGTATAGTATGATAGTATAGTATCAGTCAGGGTTGGAAGGGACCACAAAGATCATCTAGTTCCAACCCCCCTGCCATGGGCAAGGACACCCCACACTAGATCAGGTCCGCCAGAGCCTCATCCAGCCTGGTCTTAAACACCTCCAGGGACGGGGCCTCAGCCACCTCCCTGGACAACCCATTCCAGGGCTATATATTTTGTACTCATTCATTGCATTCTATTGTAGAGTGTAGTTTTTGCTTTTTTGTAAATGCAGCTTCCATTTGCTCCCAACTCCGTTAGTTGTGCTTAGTTAATGTGAATGGGAAATTTCAACCCAACACAAACCCAGAGAATTATGAAACAGCAAGGGCAACAAATATTAGTCACTTCAAATAATCACTAATATGAGAAAATTGGTTTGTTCTAAGTTGAAACTTAAGATAAATATTTTCTTTCATCTGAAAATGCACACTTCTCCAAACTCAATGTTTTAGGAAAAAGTATAAGAAGCTAACTTTTCATACAACAATATATGGGAAATCTCTAGTCCCCTAACTAGAGGCATTGCACTATTTTTATGATGTGATTAGTAAGTACTCTTTACCACTGGCAATAATATTGTCATTGATTTGGTCTATGTGGTGGGTTAACACCCTTTTCTGGGAACAAAAGAACAAAGCAGGGTGGAGGGCTTGCAGGTACTTTTCACTCCCTGCAGGGCATTTTTCGCCTGGGAAGCTGAGTCTGTTTCCACTCCCCCCTCCCTGCCCAGCTAGGGTATAAAAAGCAGGACCTCGTAGCTGTTGGCCTGGCTTTTCTGGCTTCTGCCTCTGCTGGATGAGAGCTACTGCAGCTACCCTCCTGCTCCTCTGCCACGTGGTCGGACCTGCTGCCTCCATGCTTCCTCAGAGAAAGGCTGGTTTTGTATTATTCTCTTGTTTTTTTGTCCCCCTCCCATCCATCCTTGTTCCTTGCCCTTGTGAACCTTTTTCCTGTTATATATATATATATATATACACATATATATATTGCTTAAAGACAACTCTTTGCCTCTCTACTTCCAAGCCGACTCCAAATTATTGTTTGGTGGATTTGCTCTTTCCTTTTCTCCCCTCTCTGTTGGGAGGGAAGAGGGGGGGGAGTGGGGGAGAGATTCTCAGCCTTGCCCTCCACCTGAGCTCTTAACTTCCAGTTAAGGCTCAAACCACCACAGTCTATTTGTATTCAAGACTGACAAACTGAGATGAATTTGAGTACTCATTGACAGACTGAATTTAGAGAGTAGAACCTCAACCAATGCTCAGCTGATAGAAATGCTTTAGCTTTTATGGGCCAAAACCTTGGGAGCAAACTGCAGCTGTGTAGAGAGCAAAAAGCATTTAGCTGATTACCAGCAACCATTGTGATTCAGGGAAGCCACACAACAATCTGAGAATAAGAGCTGGTAAACATTGCAATAGAGTCTTTTGTCTTATCTCTGAACTTAGATAAGAGGTGTGTGCTCATTTGCCTTTCGTCTGACACCTGTCTGAGCCTTGCCAAGGGATGTGCGTTCCCTGGCATTTCCTCAGCAGCCAATCATGAATCTGTAACTGTTGCACGGACACATCTAATTACCAATCATGAGTTGCTTTTGAGTATGTTAGCCTATATAAAGAAAAGACTTTGTACAATAAAGTAGACACTTTGCTTGCATCAAGCTTTGTCTCTATCTCTCAATTGCGGTAAAATGGTGGCCTCCGATGTGATGGAGGTGATGAATTGCTAAGCTGCGACTTGCTGCGACGTCCCAGGGAACTTTGAATGAGCTGCTGAAAGGAAGCAGGAGCCGGCTGGCCTGAACATAACCCTCCTGCTATGACGCGAGGTGAGCCGTGGGAAATGAAATACGGGGAATCAAGTGACTTCCTCAGAAAGAGATGTTTATGAACTAATGCAGGAGCTCCTTAAGAAACATGGCAAAGTCACTTCAGGCCATGATCTTAAGATAGTCTTGAAACGGGTACAGGTGAAGATCCCTGATCTTACTGCATTGAATATGTTTACAAAAGAAGTTTGGAATCAGGTGGGGGTAATGCTTTGGGATGCAGCCACAAAAGGGAACACTGAAGCTCAGCGCTTGCTTCCCTTTTGGTGGATCACATTTGAGACGCTTAAAGCGCAAGAAGAGAAAGCAATATTGGGAGTCAGTACAGAGCTCAGGATGGCAATGAAAGTAAGCGAAATTGCTACGTCTTCCTTTACAGCGTGGAAATTAGTTGAAGATTCTTTAGAACAACTAGCAGAAGATCCTAAGGCAACTTCAGAATTAACAGCACTTTGCTAAGCCCTCCTGCAACCTTGGAGCTGCAGACACTAGGCCTAACAGCAACAGCAGCCCACTACCCCCCTGCCACTGGACCCCCCCACCACTGAGTCTTGAAAGTTTTCAAATGGGTTTTGATTGTGGACAGAAGGGACATTCTAAGCTAAAAGATCACAACTCAGTTTTGAGACTATGTTAAGAAAAGAAATTAAGATCAGACAAGGTGACAAGGCAGTGACTTTTGCTCTACCTAAACAGCCACAGAAAGAGGACAAAAAGGACAGCAGGAGACAAAACAACAATTAAGTTCAAATCACTGCTGTTACTACCTATTGATATAGCCCTGTCTTCGAGGAGAATCTAACTTAGGCTGTGAATTCGGCAGAGACCTGCCATTCTACCCCCCTCTCTGTACCTACGGTGGCTTTGCTGAGACCCTTTCCCCCCTCCTTCTCTTTCTGACAAGACTCTAGTTTATGAAAGTTGTGTTCTGACTTAAAGCAACAGTTCTAATTTCATTATTTCTGATTGTAATGTGTTTTAAAGATTTGTTATTTTGATGTTAAGTTTTACCAGTAAGCATAATCAATAGTAAGTGTGAGAAATTGTTTTTAATATTTGGCTTTCGCAAGGGGAATTGATGGGGATTGTGAGGTTGATTGGTTGGTCCTGGTCTTTATTGTGTGGGGTTTGGGGAGTGAAAGGTGAGGTGCTGACATGTCTGAAGACTGGCCAGGTCAAAAGTGCAGGTTTTGTCCCAGCCCTGATGGAGAGGGGTGGGAACGTACTGGGGAAAGGTATGAATATGTATGAATGTTTGATGTCTCTATAAGTTCAA
The DNA here is from genome assembly GCA_015227895.2 of Colaptes auratus. NCBI lineage: Eukaryota > Metazoa > Chordata > Aves > Piciformes > Picidae > Colaptes > Colaptes auratus. Next base: position 75,015,818 of record CM026897.1, on the reverse strand, counting down.
CTCTTGTTGTTATGGCATGTCTCTAGCCAAGCTGCTATGCGCCCAGCGCTGTGTTGCCTTTGTTTTATAATAAACTGGTTATAAATTTCAGCAGTGAGCTAGTTTCTCACAGTAGGTATTTAGTACTTATAAGTACTTAGTAATTATAGTAAGGTATAGGTATTTACCAGGTATTTGGTGACCCCGACGTGATTACCCTGTCTGCAACAGCTTTCGGGACCCTTCAGAAGGGGGGGCGCCCCCACCGATTTCGGCGGCCCAGAAGGAGGACCCTGGAAGCCTCTTGGAACACAGGTAAATGATCCAGCCAACATTATGAGATAAAGGCAAGGGAAGGAGCTCCCGGTTGCTGCAGCTGCCTGTAATTCTTGTGCACAACATCCTGGGCAAGAAAAGGGTTGTAAGTATTGTCCGGTTGGGCGGGTATTGAGATCAGTGAGAGTGTGTGCGTGAGATGTGGGCTGGAGAGTCCAGATCCACTAAGTGAGTGCGGAGTCCTTCTAACTGCGTTTCCAATATCCTGCGAGGGACTTGGCCAGTGAAGGGACGAAGTGGTTGGTGACGGAAAGCGTGGATTTTGGGAAATGGGGCAAGGGTCAGGTATAGACTGGCCCTGTGAAACATGGGAGCAACAAGGGTACCCAGGGATATACCCCCAGACAGTCCTCTGGGGTTACAATTAGCGTATTGGAGGCACAGTATGTAGGGTAAGGATAGGGCAAAAAGGATAATGGTGGAAGGGCATAGAGGGAAAAGTAGATTGTGGGAAGGTTGGGCATTTGAAACGAGATTGCCCACGGAGAAGAGAGATCTTAAGGTTTTTGAGAAGCTTATATAGGGAAGGAAATCACTTTATAAAAGTGGGACCTCAAGCAAATGTTCAATAGATACAGGAGCTGAACGTATGGTCAGCTGCAGGACACCCTGGCCACCAGATGGCAGCAGGGCTGGCCCGGGACAAGGCAGAGCTGAGCCACAGCCTGGCACGGCTGGAGGAGGAACGGGAGTGTGGCTGCAACTGTGGCTGCACCCGGCAGTTGCTACAGGAGCTGGATTGGCTCCAGATGGGCCTGGAGTGGGGCCGCAGCTGCGGCGCTGCAGAGGGCAGGCAGGGGCTGAGCGCAGAGCAGCCAGAGCTGCGAGGCCAGTATCAGTGTTTGCACCAGCACCTGCAGTAGGCGGTGCAGGATCAGGGTGCGGCAGGTGAAGCGCTGGCACTGACGCGAGCGGAGTAGGAGCTGTTGCGAGGAGAGCTACAGTGGCTGAGCCATGCCCACCAGGGACTGGCAAAGGATCAGGCCCAGGAGGTGGCCAGGCTCAGGTCGGAGAAGAAGGGTTACTTGTGTTGCCAAGGTTCCTAGAGGGTGTGTGGAGAGCGAGTTTTAGGGGCAAAGGGGGAAAGTTTTAAAATCCTGGTAGTTAAGGATGTTAAATTGGAGACTGAAACTAGATTTGGGCTAGGGTATATCTTAGTAGTACAAAGTGCAAGATGTAATTCACTAGGGAGAGATAGTTCAATTGGACATAAGGGTAGTTCTGGAAGAGGGGCAGATGATGGTCAGAATATTACAGTTAAACATTAAGGATGAGGCAGAGATTAACCCAGAAGTCTGGGCTAGTGAAGAAAATAGAGGGGGTTTAGGTGTAGATAACCTGTTGATCTCAGGAGAAGGGGCAGTTGGGCTTGGAAGGAGGAGGGCTTGTGTCTCTTCAAGCCCCAAGGCAAAGATTGTTGGGATATTGTGGATTGTGGATAGTGGGATATAGTCAGTTGGATTTTATATGAAGAATTGGTGGGTGTGGTGTATGGAGTAATAATTTGTGTCAGTCTGGTGATTGGTGTAAACTCTGAGATGGGAAAGGAAAGGAAAAAAAAGGAAAAAAAAGAAAAAAAGAAAAAGGAACTGGAAGCAAGGGAATTATTTTCCTTTTGTTATTTCTTCCCTTCCTCCCCCCCCCCCCCCCCCCCCCCCCCCCCCTTTCTTTTTTCTGTTGCTTCTCTTTCCTTTTTGTCGAAGTCCAATTGGCAGTGTTACCCCTGTGAGGTCCCATGCATAGGATCCAGGCCGTTCGGTGAGTTTTGCTTGGGTAGGGGTCCTGGCTACGGGGTCCTGGAATTTCACTGTGGGTAGGGATTCTAGGATTCTGGGTGGTAGTCAGGTGGTCTTCACAGCCCTGGAGAATTCGGGCTGTGAGGGGCAGCATTGTTTTTACAGTCTAGGGGCTGGGGAGACTGGTCGTCCGTAGGGATCGGGCGACCAGCGCTGCGTCCCAGTGTCCGGTGTCCCGGTGGTGAGGGACCCGGTTCGGGAGTTTTTGGTATCCTGTGGTCCGGTTTCTAGAGGGGCCTGGGCCGTGGGGGCCCGCGTCGTGGTGGCGTTCGTTGTTTGGTGTCCCGGTTTCCGGTGTTCCAGCAGTGGGGGACCCGGCTCGGGAGTTTTTAGTATCCTGCAGTCGGTTCCTTGCGGGGGACTTGAACTGTGGGGGCCCGTGGCGCAATTACGCTTGCAGGTTTGACGTCCCGGTTTCTAGGGGGGACCTCAATTTCAGGGACCTGGTTTGGGAGGTTTTTTCCGTGGTTTCAGGATTCCGCAGGAGGGCGGAAGGGGACCTGGGCTGCGGCGTGTGAGGTTTTTTCTGCCGCTTGACTTTGCAAGGGATCGGCACAGTGAGGGGTCGGCCGTTCACAGGGAGCGAAACCGGCGCTGCGAAAGAACGTATTTATATTGTGGTAGCCAGGAGATCCTGGTGGTTTAGCGTCTAGTGTCTTGGAGCCAGCGCTTCCAACTGCCGCGGCTCGGTTTTGATCCCCGGCCAGTGATTAGTGATCAGGAGAATAGGACAAAAGAAAAGCAAGTCATCGGAACTCCCTCCCATTCCCCCACAGAGCGCGTTAGGGATGATGTTACAGTATTGGGGATGATGACGAGTTGAGAAAAGGAAAATCAAAGAAAAAAAAATGGCTTACTACTGTATGCAAGTATGGCCAAAAAACCACCCCATTAAGACCTTATGTGTTTTGGCCCATACTTGGATCTTTTGATGATTGGATTTGCCGAGCTTTGAATCATCATGTGAATTCTAAAAAGTGTTTTAGTGGGGAAGAAGATGAATATGCTGCTGTCTGGATTAGGGCTTCACACCCTGCCCTTGTCCCCATATTTAAGGACATAGACAAGGAAAAGGCAGACAGGCTGGCCTGAGAACATGGGAGAGGCAGAACTGGGGGGCAGGGTGGGTGAGGGAGGCACCAGAAAATTAGAAGTGGCCTAATCAAGATCCTCAGTGGGACCATCAACAGCTTCAAGGGAGACAGAACATGGGAGACCTGAGAACAATAATAATACAACAAGGAATTAAAGAAACTGTGCCCAGAAATTTTCATAAAGCCTCTAGCAAGCATTAGAGGAAGCCTCCTATGGAGTGGATGGTAAGATTAAAGAGAAGCTTACAGATGTATTCTGGAATAGATCCCAATTCTGCAGCTGGGGTGATACTTGTTAGGACGCAGTTTGTAGCAAAATCATGGGCAGATATTAGAAAGAAATTGGAAAAGATGAAGGATTGGCAAGACAGAGGTTTAGCGGAATTACTACATGAAGCTCAGAAGGTGTTTGTAAGGAGGGATGAAGAGAAACAGAAGGTAAAAGCTAGAATGTTGGTAACTGCTGTAAGGGAAAGTCAGAAATCAGGCAGCTGCTCAGATTTCTAGGGTACTGTCGATTATGGATAGGTAAGAAAAGGTAAAATCCTTATATGATAAATTAGCCCTCAATAATAATGATATAAAATGGAGTCCAGATGAGTGATTGGATTGAACAAAAAAAAATGTTGATTGATGCCTGACATGGACAAACCATTTGATCTTTTTGTAAGTACATCTAACCAAACAGCATATGGGGTGTTGACCCAGGACTGGACTGGAAGTAAAAATCCTGTTGGGTATTGTTCCAAGTTATTAGATCCTGCAGCTAGGTGATGACCAATTCACTTACAAGCTCTAGTAAGCAGAGGCCGCCTTAGTAGAGGAGGCCCAGAAAGCAACTTTTAATTTTGTTCTTGTCTCATATCCCACCTTGGGGATTCCCGATCTCTAAAATTAAAGCTGGGGGTAAAGTGTTAAAAACTTGGAAAGGAGAGTCACTGATTTCCCTCTGGGAGGGATCTTTTCTTGTTTTTGTTAACAACAGATAGAGCTGTCTGAACTGCAGAACAAAGGTGGACACATGTTTCGTGAGTAAAAGGACCACTTCAGGAGTGTGCCTCTGAGTCTGACTGACTGCACAGAAAAAGCAAAACTTGCTTCAGAGTGAATTAAGGACCTCTGTGCCTGCAGTTAGTGCTGGCAGATAAGATAGATGTAACACCTGTAACACCTCAGTCTGAAGGCTCTGGAGCTTGTGTGACATCGAATTTCATTGCAAGAAAACATCAAGGAAAGCCCCCATTTTATTCTGTGTATAAAACATCCTGGGACTTGATGTCATTGGGGATGGATAAAGTGTAAATGTTGTAAATGGTATTTCTTATAATCGAGGAGTATTTTATCCTGACTGAACTGGAAGGCATCCAATCAAAATCTAAGACCATGCCCCCAGGTGTAGATAAATTCTCCACCAATATTAGTAATGGTAAACAGGTTGAATTAGTAATTAGGCCTACTAAAACTTAGAAAAGTGATGGTAATTTTTTCTGCTGCACTATGATTTTCTGCTACATATCTTTGCTAGATTATAATGAATGTAAGCATAGGTGTGACAAAAGCTTGTCAACTGTTCACTCAAAATGAGTGAACAGCTATAGATGTGCTGAGTGTGTGGTTATAAATGTGTGCTATTGTAGTTATGTAATTAGTTTTCCTGTGGATTCAAAAACTTTAACTTCTTGATTATCAGATGTAAATTGGCTTGTTGGAACAATTGAAACATTGATCTATACCAACTTCTGTAATTGTTGTTTGGTATTAATAAGTTGCAAAGAGATGGTCATAATTTGAAGTGATTGGGACAGAGGAAAGCACCAAAAACTGTATTCCGCTAGTGAGACCACAGAGACTGCAATACATGCAACCAGAGTTAAAGGACCAGTGGATCCACCCACTGAATGGACTGTGGTATCCCAAATGGAGGACATAAAGATGGTCATGAGATGAGTTCCAGTATCAGAATAGGAGTGGTAATGGTCCTTGCCTGAAAACATCACAAACTAGAAACAGGTCGGGGTTCGAAATTGGTGCAACGTCCCTGGACAAGGGAAGGGGACATGGTCCCAGCAGAGCATTGGTGGGGACTGAAGGAGGCAAGGCTGGGTAGACCTCTGTAATTGCCATGAAGAAGATCTGGAGCCATGGCTGTGGGCAGCAACCCCATAGGCCGTGTGAGTGGAGTTGCAAGTCAAACCAGACTCCTAATTCCCAGGATTAACCACTCAGAGGGAGAAAAGTTGTCACCATACCACTCCCTGTGTATGGTACCTATTAAAGTAAAAGAGGAAATATTTTCAGGCAAGGAACATCAGTTGTTATCCCATTCCTTTTACCAGGAAGTTGAAATTGGAATCCTTTTGTTTGTTACAGAATTGTTGCCAGTTTATGTAACTGTTCCAGCCCCACATTTGGAACAGGTGGAAAAAATGGATACTCTTGGGAGGATTTCTTAGGTTATTATGGCTCAAGCCAAATGTAGTAGAAAGAAGGGATTGTGAGAAATTGTTTCTAATATTTGGCTTTCGCAAGGGGAATTGCTGGGTATTTGTGAGGTTGATTGGTTGGTCCTGGTCTTTATTGTGTGAGTTTTGGGAGAGAAAGGTGAGGTACTGACATGTCTGAAGACTGGCCAGGTCAAAAGTGCAGGTTTTGTCCCAGCCCTGATGGAGAGGGGTGGGAACGTACTGGGGAAAGGTATGAATATGTATGTTTGATGTCTCTATAAGTTCAACTCTTGTTGTTACGGCGTGCCTCTAGCCAAGCTGCCATGTGCCCAGCGCTGTGTTGCCTTTGTTTTATAATAAACTGGTTATAAATTTCAGCAGTGAACTTGTTTCTCACAGTAAGTATTTAGTTTTTATAAGTAGTTAGTGTTATAGTAAGGTATAGGTATTTAGTAATGAGTTCAAATTTTAAGTCTTTCTTTTGGTTTGAACCTTCTTGTCTTTGTTTATTTGTGTGCCTAGGCATTTCAAAGGAGCTCCATGTAATACAGTTAAGGATTGTAGTAAATAAGATTTTTATTCTAAAAAGTATTCTTTAGTTAATGTAACATCATTTTTATTTCTTTTTAGACATTGATTTGATGGTTTAATTTTAACAGAGTTCTTTAAGTTTTTAAGGATTTTTGGTATTAGCGTAAGTTAAGAATTTGTTACAGGTATAGAATGGGGTTTTTTTTGTCTTACTTTGTATTCATGATAGCTTTAAGGATTATATATATTTGTGGTGGGTTAACACCCTTTTCTGAGAACAAAAGAACAAAGCAGGGTGGAGGGCTTGCAGGTACTTTTCACTCCCTGCAGGGCATTTTTCTTCTGGGAAGCTGAGTCTGTTCCACTCCCCCCTCCCTGCCCATCTAGGGTATAAAAAAGGAGGACATCGTAGCTGTTGGCCCCTGCTTTTCTGGCTTCTGCCTCTGCTGGATGAGAGCTACTGCAGCTGCCCTCCTGCTCCTCTGCCACATGGTCGGACCTGCTGCCTCCACACTTCCTCAGAGAAAGGCTGGTTTTGTATTATTCTCTTGGTTTTGTCCCCCTCCCATCCATCCTTGTTCCTTGCTCTTGTGAACCCTTTTCCTGTTTTTTATATCTTTGTCTTTAAGATATATATATATATATATATATCTTAAAGACAACTCTTTACCTCTCTACTTCCAAGCCGACTCCAAATTATTGTTTGGTGGATTTGCTCCTTCCTTTTCTCCCCTTTCTGTTGGGAGGGAGGAGGGGGGGGAGTGGGGGAGAGATTCTCAGCCTTGCCCCCACCTGAGCTCTTAACTTCCAGTTAAGGCTCAAACCACCACAATATTAAAATAAAAAAAAGCATATTTTATAACTATTTTAGTGATACCATCAATATCACTAATCAAGAAGATGAAAAAACCAGCATTTCCCATGAAGTTGGATATCACCAGAACTACCTAACACTGATCACAATGACTATTATAATAATCTGAGACCAAAAGCAACAATGAGAAGAATGTACCAAAAAAAAAAATTTGACTGAATATTATGATTGCTTATTTATTGTGTGACTTGAGAAAATGTTCACATGGATTTATAGGTTAACTCACCAGTTTGTCATAATTTTAAATAGTTATAGGAAAAGTAAAAATTAATTATAGCATAAAATACATATTCATTTTAGGTTATAAAAACAAAAGAGGGGAATTCAGGTATTATGTTGCAAGAAAGAATGGTTGAAATATGTTGTATTCTCAAGTTTTCATTTTATATGTGATTTTACAAAATTTATAGAGGATATAAGAATTCTGGAAGTTTTAGCAAGGAGAAATTTGAAAGAAATAGAAACAACATTAGGCCAAAGTGAGCATCAATATGACCCAGTACCTTTCCTTAGCAAAAACAAAGCCTCAACAGGCTTTGCAATGCAAGGACCCTCAGCCAATACTTTCTGAAACAAATCTCAAGCATCCAACTCAAATGAAACATGCAATCTAGAAAAGTCTTCCAAACTTGAAGTTATCAGCAAATGGGTAACAGATAGAAAAAATACAGCTTTTAACCAGTCTCCAAAAGCAGCTTCTACAGAACCATCCTGGCCAGCAGCAGAGATAGATCTCTGTCCGGAGGGTTTCTTAAGGTTGTCCCTTGGTGGGGAAGCACCAGGGGGAGCAGAGAGACCTAACAGAGGCCAGCAACTATCACGTGACAGGCTGAGAAATTGTTGGCATTGGCAGAGTCATGGCAACCATACCCTCACCTTTAAAAAGAGGTTGTCAAGGAGTACCGCAACTGGGTCTCTGCACACTGAGGGGGCAAACAGGGTGTGGGGTGTCAGTTGGGTTGTGGCAGTACATGATGCATGAGTTCACTCAGAAAGGCACCCAGGGAAGGTACTGAGACTTGGCCAGCTCAACCAGGGAGTGATGGTATCTACCTGGGAGAAAGCCAGGGCATTCCTAACTCCTGCATCCACCAGGTCTGACACAGCTCCTCAGACAGAGCTCCAGTGGCAAACTGCTGACACCCAGGTATCAGGCTGCAGGGTGAGTCCCACTCTTACACCAATGTTTTAATGACCACACGTCTCATGTGTGCCTAGGTGGAGGAACTCATCCTCTTAGTGACAAAGCTCTAGGAGCTAGTTAGATTGAGAACCACTAGGGAAAATGTGTGAGAGATATTCTTGGAGTCACACCCCGACCTCCCTGAAACAAACACAACAGGCAGTTGGAGCTCATGATAAGGAAAGCTTGCTGCCCACCTTCTGCCTGACTAAACATGGCAACTTAGAGGATATCAGGCAATGGTAACAAGTTCCTGTTTGATGCAGAGGACAAAAGGTATCTCCCCCAGTAACTACCCCACCTTCCCAGGTGCTCTTTCAAAACAAATAACAATTCTTTAGAACTGGAAGTGAATGATGACAAAGATGAAGAGTCACCCAGTTGGGAGGGGTTGCCAAGGTTTAGATGGGGTACACAATCTCCATCAAAACTTCTTCAGTAAAGAAGAAAAGATGGGTCAAGGGGGTCTCTTGAGAGGCAATCCTGAAATTCCAACAAGTCCAGAAAGGCTGAACATTCTTCAAGAAGAGTCTTAAATGTGCAGGAACAGGAACAATCTGTGTTCACGTGTCAGAAGAAAATCCTGTGGGGAATAAGGCCAGCCTGGTGATCTCAAGCACTATTACACATCATATAGAGAACAACAAGGGAATCAGGCCCAGACAGCATGGGTTTATGAAGGGTGGGTCCTGACTGACCAACCTGATCTTCTATGACAAGATGACCCAACTAGTGGATGAGGAAAAGGCTGTGGGTATTGTCTACCTAGACTTTCAAAAAGCCTTTGACACTGTTTTCCACAGAATTCTCATGGATAAACTGAATAGTCATGGTTTGGCTGAGCACACACTGTGTTGGATAAAGCACTGGTTGGACAAACAGGCCCAAAGAGTGGTGGTTAATGGAGTTAAATCCAGTTAGCAGCCAGTCACAAGTGGCTCAGGGCTCAGTGTTGGGTCCACTTCTATTTAATGTCTTTATTGATGATCTTGAGGAAGATATAGAGTGTGTCATCAGTAAGTTTGCAGGTAACACTGTTAGGTGGGAGTATCAATCATCATGAGGGTAGGAAGGCTTCACAGAGGAACTTTGATATATTGGATCAGTGGGCCAGCATTAATGGGATGAGCTTCAACAAGGCCAAATGCCAGGTCTTGCACTTCGGTCACAACAACCCCAAACTATGCTATAGGCTTTGGGAAGTGTGGTTGGAAATCTGTCTAGGACAAAGGGACCTGTGGGTTCTAATCAACAAGCAACCAAATATGAGCAAGCAGTGTGCCCAGGTAGCCAAGAAAGCCAATGGCATCCTGGCTTGTGTCAGAAATGCTGTGTCCAGCAGGAGTAGAGAGATGATTTTCCCCTTTTACTCAGCTCTGGTGAGACCACACCTCAAGTATCATGTTCAGTTTTGAGCACCTCAATATAAGAGAGATGTCAAGGAGTCCAGAAGAGGGCCACAAAGATGATCCAAGGCCTGGAACACCTCTGCTCTGAAGATAGGCTGATGGAGGTGGGGTTGTTCCACCTAGAGTAGAAAAGACTGGGGGGACCTTATAGTTGCCTTTCAATACCTGAAGGGATCCTACAGAAAGGCTAGAGAGGGACTTTTCATAAGGGTGACTACTGACAGGAGAAGAGGGAGTGTTTTTAAATTGAGAGAGTGGGTTTTGACTGGATATTAGGAAGAAGTTCTTCCTAATATCCCCTCCTGGAGGGTGTTTAAGGCCAGGCTGGATGAAGCCTTGAGCATTCAAGTCTCATTGAGAGGCATCCTTGCCCAGGGTGGGGAGGTTGAAGTAGATGATCTCTAAGATCCCTTCTAACTTAAGCCATTCTATGGAGTGGTCTTCAATATTTTCCGTTAGAAAATGCAAGTCTTTTTTATCAGTATCTACATACAAGTATTCTGAGCATCTGTCAGGTTTCAGTGTGATGAAGAGGTTATTAAATTTATTAATATGAAATATGAATTATGAAAATATTAATTTTTTAATTATAAAACTTATTTATAACCAATGAATCACTAACTTATATACATGTTCTAGTGCACGTTCATGAAATGCATTCCATAAGTGGTTTAGTGTTAAAATTAGAACTTAATTGAACTATCTACAGAACTATTTCTATTTTTATAAAACAAAGGGTGCAGTTCCACCGCTTGGCCACTAGATGGCGACTTGAAGGGACGCGTGTGGCTTCTGACTATATACAGCACTATTACAATGTTTCTATGTGTCAGAGGTTACTCTGCTAGGCGCGGATACTTTGAACTGAGTGCTAAAGGATGGAAAGCACGTGGAAGATATTCTGTAGCTGTTGTTTGTAGCAAGGTGGAGGTCCGGCAGACTACTCTTGCTGGCCAGTTCGGCTCAATCGCCAGTCAGAACCGCTCCTTCGGGACAGCTCCGCTTGCCTTGTGAGTTTCTGCTGGGCTTTTTGCCTTGCTTTCGGGGTTTAGCGGGTCGGGAGGACTCCTGGGGGGCAGGGATTGAGGCGGGCTCGTGCTCTCGCGAGCGTGCACGGGAGCGAGTGCCTGACGTCAGCCGCGGGAGATTTAAATCCCAGCCGGGCTGTACGGGCGGCGCCAGTTCGGCTCAATCGCTGCCTTTCGGCTGCTTGCGCAAAAAAAAAAAAAAAAAAAAAAAAAAAAAAAAAAAAAATTTTTTGGTTTGCTTTGTTTTGGTTTTTTGTTTTTTGTTTTCACTCATACGCTGCACCATGGTCATTACTCGGACCAAGGGTAGAAAAATAGCATCTACCCAGACAGAGTTGTTTCTCCAGCATGCTGGAGTCCAGGCTGCCAGCTGCGGAGAGTGCTTCAGCCTGGCAGTTGGAATAGAGGGAGAGGGAGAGGGAGAGGACGCCTGTGTCAGGTGTGAGCAGGTGAACTTTCTCCTCAGCCTGGTGGCTGACCTGAAGGATGAAGTGGCCAAGCTGAAAGAGGAGGTGTCTAGGCTGAGGTCAATAAGGGAAAGCGAACGGGAGTTAGACTTGTGGGAGAAGGCTCTGCAGATCTCCCCTGCTGAGGGCCGGGCCCCTGAAAACGGAGAGGGATGGACACAGGTCCCTGCCAAGGGTGGCAAGAGAAATCCACCCCGGTCCTCTCCTCCTCCTCCGCTGCCCTTGCGTAATAAGTATGAGGCCCTGCAGGCTGAGGGCGGTGGGGATGAGAGGGCTGAGGAGCGGCCATCCAGAGGGGAGACCAGGCCAAGCGGTCCCCGCCGGCTGTAACGACCAGCTCTGGGGAGCAGCCTAAGGCCAAGCCTAAGACCAAGCGGCCACCACCAGCTATAATGACCGGCTCCACAAAGAGAAGGAGAAGGGTTATAGTTGTTGGGGACTCTCTCCTGGGGGGTACTGAGGGACCCATATGTCGTCCCGACCCATCCCACAGGGAGGTCTGCTCTCTACCTGGGGCGCGGATAAGGGATATTGCAAGGGGAATCCCCAAGCTCATCACTCCCTCTGACTATTACCCACTACTGGTAATACAGGCTGGGAGTGATGAGATCGACAGGAAGGGCACCAGGGCAATTAAGAAGGAGTTCAGGGCCCTTGGACAATTGATTGATGGGGCAGGCGCGCAAGTGGTGTTCTGCTCAGTTCCCTCAGTGGCAGGGGAGTACACTGAGAGGAACGGGAGAACCCACACCATCAATAAGTGGCTCAGGGAATGGTGCCAGCGGAGGAACTTTGGTTTCTTTGATCATGGGCCTACTTTTACAGCACCCGACCTGCTGGGTCCTGATGGGGTGCATTTATCTAGAAGGGGCAAGAGAGTCCTAGCACTAGAGTTGGCAGGGCTCATTAGGAGGGCTTTAAACTAGGTCTGAAGGGGGTGGGTGAAGACATCGGTCCCTCTGCAGAGGTAAGAGTAGGGCACAAGGTAGGGTCAACTGAGAGGTCGGGAGCCCAGCTGCAGTGCATGTACACCAATGCACGCAGCCTAGGCAATAAGCAAGAGGAGCTGGAGGTCCTAATCCACCAGGGCAACTATGATATAGTTGCCATCTCAGAAACATGGTGGGACAACACGCACGATTGGAGTGCTACACTGGGGGGTTACAGGCTCTTTAGGAGGGATAGGAGAGGGAGAAGAGGAGGAGGGGTGGCTTTGTATATTAGGGAGACACTTTCTGCCTCTGAACTTGAGGTGGAAGATGAGGGAATTGAGAGCCTGTGGGTTAAAATCAGAGGGCAACCCAACAAATCTGACATCCTGGTTGGAGTCTGTTATAGACCACCCAACCAGGATGAGGAGATGGATGAATTATTCTATAAACAACTGGAGGCTGTCTCAAGATCATCAGATCTTGTCCTCGTGGGTGACTTCAATCTGCCAGATATCTGCTGGGAACTTAATTCAGCAGAGAGAAGGCAGTCCAGAAGATTCCTGGAGCGAATAGAGGACTGCTTCCTAACGCAGCTGTTAAGAGAGCCTACCAGGGGACAGGCTCTGCTTGACCTGCTGCTCTCCAATAGGGAAGGGCTGGTGGGAGATGTGACCGTGGGAGGCTGCCTAGGGTGCAGTGACCACGAGATAGTGAAGTTTTCAATATGCAGGGAGATAGGGAGGAGTACCAACAGAACCTTCACCCTGGACTTCCGGAGGGCAAACTTCAGCCTCTTTAAGAAACTTATTTGTAAAGTTCCCTGGGTACCAACCCTCATGAACCGAGGGGTCCAGGAGGGTTGGACCTACTTCAAAAAGGAGCTCTTGAGGGCACAGGAACTGGCGGTCCCCATGTGTCGAAAGATGAGCCGGCAGGGAAGGCAACCGGCCTGGATGAGCAAGCAGCTCCTGGGGGAATTAAGGGAAAAAAAGAGGCTGTATCACCTTTGGAAGGGGGGGAAGGCTTCTCGAGGTAGGTTCAAGGAAGTGGTTAGATTATGTAGGAATAAAATTAGAGAGGCAAAGGCCCAGTTAGAACTGAAACTGGCCACCTCTGTGAAAGAAAATAAAAAGCAATTTTACAAATATATCAACGCTAAAAAGAAGGGCAAGAAGAACCTCCACTCCTTACTGGACCTGGAGGGGAACACGGTGACCGAAGATGAGGAAAAGGCTGAGGTCCTGAACGCCTTCTTTGCCTCCATGTTTAACAGCAAGGCAGGAGTCCAGGATGAGTGGCCTCCTGAGCTGGGTAATAGGGTCGGGGAGCAGTGTAATGCCCCAGAAATCCATGAGGAATTAGTTCGGGACCTGCTGAGCCACTTGGACACCCACAAGTCCATGGGACCAGATGGGATCCATCCTAGGGTGCTGAGAGAGCTGGCAGATGAGCTGGCCAAGCCGCTCTCCATCATTTTCCTCCAGTCCTGGCTCACTGGAGAGGTCCCAGATGACTGGAAACTGGCCAATGTGATCCCCATCCACAAGAAGGGACGGATGGAGGAGCCCGGAAACTACAGGCCAGTCAGCCTGACCTCAGTGCCAGGGAAAGTGATGGAACAGATTATCCTGGAGGCAATAACTGCGCACCTGAAGGATGGCCAAGGGCTCAGGTCCAGCCAACATGGATTTAGGAAGGGCAGGTCCTGCCTCTCCAACCTGATCTCCTTCTATGATCAGGTGACCCACCTGGTGGACGTGGGGAGGCCTGTGGATGTAGTCTATCTGGACTTCAGCAAGGCCTTTGACACCGTCCCCCACAGTAAACTGCTGGCTAAACTGTCAGCTCGTGGTTGGACCGCAACACTCTGTGCTGGGTTAGGAACTGGCTGGAGGGCCGAGCCCAGAGAGTGGTGGTGAATGGTGCCGCGTCCGGCTGGCGGCCAGTCACCAGCGGCGTCCCCCAGGGATCGGTGCTGGGCCCCATCCTCTTTAACATCTTCATTGATGATATGGATGAGGGGGTTGAGTCAGTCATCAGCAAGTTTGCAGATGACACCAAGTTGGGAACAGATGTTAGTCAGTTAGAGGGTAGAAAGGCTCTGCAGAGGGACCTCGACCGACTGGACAGATGGGCAGAGTCCAATGGGATGGCATTTAATAAGTCCAAGTGCCGGGTGCTGCACTTTGGCCACGGCAACCCCATGCAGAGCTACAGGCTGGGGTCAGAGTGGCTGGAGAGCTGCCAAACAGAGAGGGACCTGGGGGTGCTGATTGACACCCACCTAAACATGAGCCAACAGTGTGCCCAGGTGGCCAAGAAGGCCAATGGCATCCTGGCCTGTATTGGGAATAGTGTGGCCAGCAGGAGCAGGGAGGTCATTCTGCCCCTGTACTCTGCTTTGGTTAGGCCACACCTTGAGTACTGTGTCCAGTTCTGGGCCCCTCAGTTTAAGAAGGACATCGAGATACTTGAACGTGTCCAGAGAAGGGCAACAAGGCTGGTGAGAGGCCTTGAGCACAAGCCCTATGAGGAGAGGCTGAGGGAGCTGGGATTGTTTAGCCTGGAGAAGAGAAGGATCAGAGGTGACCTCATTGCCCTCTACAACTACCTGAAAGGTGGTTGTAGACAGGAGGGGGTTCATCTCTTCTCCCAGGCAACCAGCACCAGAACAAGGGGACACAGTCTCAAGCTGTGCCAGGGGAGGTTTAGACTCGAGGTGAGGAGGAAGTTCTTCACTGAGCGAGTCATTCGTCATTGGAATGGGCTGCCCAGGGAGGTGGTGGAGTCGCCGTCCCTGGAGGTGTTCAAGGGGAGATTGGACGTGGCGCTTGGTGCCATGGTCTAGTTGTGAGGTCTGTTGGGACAGGTTGGACTTGATGATCCTTGGGGTCTCTTCCAACCTTGGTTATACTGTGATACTGTGATACTGTGACTGGTTCCTAGTCGATTTGGACAGTGGTGTTGGGTGGCTGTCTCTTCTCTCCACAGCAGTGGAGAGGGAATGGAACCTGGGCTTAGCTCATAAGCAGGTTCCCTTCAGGACTTGGCTGATTCCCTCCAGACAATAGGGATCGATCCTGGTTGGGGTTGGCCCGTGGGGTCGGTCCTTGGAGTCAGCTTGTACGGCAGGGCGGGGCGACAGTTGCCGGTAGGCGGGCTCAGAGGTTTCTGATCAGACACAACAGCAAGGCAGGGCTGCGGGGTCAGCCTGGCTACGACGATTCTTGAGGCTGATGTAAACAGCCTCAGGGAGAGAATGCGGCTGCGCTGAGCGACAGCTTCTAGCTTACTTGGCTTAAAGGAATAGCAGGACTCTCAGAGTGGTCCCGGGTTTGGAGCAGTATAGGCACGAACAGTGTTTTAGTCTTCCCTGAGGTTTACAGGGCTCAGAGCAGCACAGGTGGCGGCTCCTCTCTGCAATAAAGGGGACTAGGCATACATGGACTCAGTCTCGATCAAGTCCCTTCTCCCTGGCAATTGGGCAGATGTTACCCTTGGGAGTTGGTCCAGTCCTCCAGGGCACAATGGGCTCTCCCCTCTGTTCCGGCGGGAATCTTGCTTGGGAGCACACCGTGACCAGCAGCCTCGGGAACACCAGCTGCTTTCCTTTCCAACCTATGGTATCGGCAGGGCACCCCCGAGCTCTCGGCACTCGGCTGGATTCAGCACGCCTGTTTCTCCACGTGCTTGCTGCTCGGGATCGCTCGGGCTTCCTGCGCCACTGCCGGTGCTTTTAAAAGCCAGTGGCACCTCGTGGCAGCCTCTGTTCCGGCAGGAATCTTGCCGCCTTCTCTCGCTCTGCACTCGCCACCACACTTTTTCTAAATCTAATCAAGCAGGTCACGTGGGCAGGGCTAGGCACGGTGGTAACGCGCCACAATTACTCCTTCAAAAAATCAGTCTCGACTCAGACTGAGGGGGAATACAACCAGGTAGGCATGTGTCATAAGCAGGAGGTGGGTGTCCAGGCATATGGCTGCAGAGAGTGCTGGAGCCTGGCACTTGAGATGCAGGGTAGTGGGGACAACTCCTGCACCAGGTGTGAGCAAATGACTATCTGCTTGACCTGGTGGCCAGTTTGAAGGATGAGGTGACTAGACTTAGAGATGTCAGGGATTGTAGAAGGGAGACCAACTTGAGTAACCAGGCTCTGCAGGCTCCCCCTGCAGAGGCTGGTTATCCAAAAAACAGAGGGGAATGGATGAAGGTTCCTCTCAAAAGACACAAATTCAAACCTCTTCACCTCCCCTCACCTTCCCCACTGCCCTTGGAAAACAAGTATGGGGCACTGGAGGTCGAGGGGGAGGTGATTCTGATGCAGGAGGACACACCAGCTGGGGTTTTCCCTGAGGCAAAACAGCCCAAGGTGAAGCAGCCCAAAGTGGAGCAGCCCAAGGTGAAGCAGCCCAAGGTGAAGCAGCCTGAGGTGAAGCAGCCTTCCCCTGGCATCAAGACTTGCTCCCTTAAAAAAAAGAGGAGGGTAATTGGTGATTTCCTTCTGAGGGGAACAGAAGGCCCCATATGCCGGCCAGACCCTACTCACAGGGAACTTTGTTGTCTCCCAGGAGCTCAAGCTAGCGATGTTACCAGAAGGCTGCCTAGTCTGGTGCAGCCCTCTGACTACTATCCCTTACTAGTTACGCAGTTAGGGAATGATGATGTTGCAACCAGAATTCCCAGGGCTATTAAGAATGACTTCAAGGCCCTGGGGGATCTGGTGGAGGAGTCAGGTGCACAAATAATTTTTTTAGTCTATACCTTTAGATGCAGGAGGGAATACAAGAAGGAACAGGACAGCAGCTGTAGTCAACAAGTGGCTTAGAGGCTGGTGCAGTCAGAAGAATTTTGGGTTTTTTGATCTTGAAAAACTTTCTACTGCACCAGGTCAGCTAGTAACAGATGGAGTACATCTGTCCCAGAGGAGGGAGAAGGTCACAGTACACGAGAACGGCCTGTCCCCCAAAGGGAAAAAGATTCTGGGAAGGGAATTGGCAGGTCTCATTGACAGGGCTTTAAACTAGCTTTGAAGGGGGAAGGGGCTGAAACCAGTCCCCCCAGACAGGAGTCTGAGGGTGGTAAGCTGGAGTCAGGGGCCAAACCAGCAACCCGGCTGAAGTGCATGTATACTAATGCATGAAGTATGGGCAACAAACATGAGGAGCTGGAAGCCTTGTTGCAGCAGGAAAAGATATGATGTAGTTGTCATCACAGAGACGTGGTGGGACGACTCACATGACTGGAGCGCTGCAATTGATGGCTACAGGCTCTTCAGGAGAGACAGGCAAGGAAGAAGGGGTGGAGGGGTGGCCCTGTACATCAGGGAGGCACTTGATGCCGTTGAGCTAGAGATCAGGGACGATCGGGTTGAGTGCTTGTGGGTGAGAATTAGAGGGAAGATCGGGAGAGCAGACATCCTGGTTGGAGTCTGTTATAGACCACCCAACCAGAAGGAAGAGGTTGATGAATCATTCTATAGGCAGCTTAAGGCTGTCTCAAAATCGCCTGACCTGATTCTCATGGGTGACTTCAACCTGCCTGATATCTGCTGGGATCACAACATAGCAGAAAGGAGGCAATCTAAGAGGTTCTTAGAGTGCATGGAGGACAGCTTCTTATCCCAGGTGCTGCGTGAGCCTACCAGGGGTAAGGCTATGCTTGACCTCCTCTTCACCAATAGGGAAGTGCTGGTGGGTAATGTGGTGGTCAGAGGGTGTTTAGGCACCAGTGATCACGAGATAATTGAAATTTTCTGTATTCACCCAAGCTAAGAGGGGTATCAAGAAGACCTCCACTCTGGACTTCAAGACGGCAGACTTCAGGCTACTCAAGGAACTAACTCAGAAGGTTCCTTGGGAAACAGCCCTTAAAAATAAAGGGGTCTAGGAGAGCTGGACCTACTTCAAGGAAGAGCTCTTGAAGGCTCAGGAACAGGCTGTGCCAACATGGCGGAAGATGAGCCGCCGGGGCAGACGGCCAGCCTGGATGGGTAATGAATTTCTAAAGGAACTAAGGGCAAAAAAGAGGGTGTATCATCTTTGGAAGAAAGGGGAGGCAACACATGGAATGTTTAGGGAAGTTGCTAGGTCTTGTAGGAAGAAAATTAGGGAAGTAAAAGCACATTTGGAGCTCAGACTGGCCTCTGCTGTGAAGGACAACAAAAAGTCCTTCTATAAATATATTAATAGCAAGAGAAAGGGCAAAGACAACCTCCACTCCTTTGTGGGCACGGAGGGGAATGTTGTAACAAAGGATGAAGAAAAGGCAGAGGTACTTAACACCTTCTTTGCCTCAATTTTTACTAGCAGGGCAGAATGTCTTCCAGACAGCTGGCCTGCAGAGCTGGCAGATGGAGCCAGGGAGCAGCATATTTCTCCTCTGTTCCAGGATGGGGTAGTTAGAGATCTTCTGAGACACTTGAACCTCCACAAGTCCATGGGACCAGATGGGATCCATCCTAGGGTGCTGACAGAGATGGCAGATGAGCTGTCCAAGCCACTCTCCATCATTTTTCAGCAGTCCTGGCTCACTGGAGAGGTCCCAGAAGACTGGAAGCTGGCCAACATGGTGCCCATCCACAGGAAGGGCCAGTTGGATGAGCCAGGGAATGATAGGCCTGTCAGCCTGACCTCAGTGCCAGGCCAGATTATGGAGTGGGTCATCTTGAGTGTGATCACACAGCGCTTACAGGATGGCCAGGGGCTCAGGCCCATCCAGCATGAATTTAGGAAGGGTAGGTCCTGCCTGGCCAACCTGATCTCCTTCTATGATCAGGTGACCCGCCTGGTGGATGTGGGGAGGCCTGTGGATGTGGTCTACCTGGACCTCAGCAAGGCCTTTGACACCGTCCCCCACAGCAAACTCCTGGCCAAGCTGGCAGCCCATAGCTTGGATGGGAGCACACTGTGTTGGGTTAGGAACTGGCTGTAGGGCTGAGCCCAAAGAGTAGTGGTGAATGGTGCCACATCCGGCTGGTGGCCTGTCACTAGTGGTGTGCCCCAAGGATCAGTGCTGGGCCCCATGCTCTTCAGCATCTTTATTGATGATCTGGATGAGGGCATTGAGTCCATCATCAGTAAATTTGCGGACAACACCAAGCTGGGGGCAGGAGTTGATCTGCTGGAGGGCAGAGAGGCTTTGCAGAGGGACCTCAACAGGCTGGACAGATGGGCAGAATCCAAGGGCATGAGATTTGACACATCGAAGTGCCGGGTTCTGTACATTTGCCACAACAACCCTATGCAGTGCTACAGGCTGGGGTCAGAGTGGCTGGAGAGTGGCCAGGCAGAGAGGGACCTGGGGGTGCTGGTTGATTGTAGGCTGAATATGAGCCTGCAGTGTGCCCAGGCAGCCACAAAGGCCAATGGCATCCTGGCCTGCCTCAGGAACAGTGTGGCCAGCAGGAGCTGGGATGTCATTCTGCCCCTGTACACTGCACTGGTTAGGCCACACCTTGACTACTGTGTCCAGTTCTGGGCCCCTCAGTTTAGGAAGGATGTTGTCTTGCTGGAATGTGTCCAGAGAAGGTCAACAAAGTTGGTGAGGGGTTTGGAACACAAGCCCTCTGAGGAAAGGCTGAGGGAGCTGGGCTTGCTTAGCCTGGAGAGGAGGAGACTCAGGGGTGACCTTATTGCTCTCTGCAACTCCCTGAAGGGAGGTTGTAGCCAGGCAGAGGTTGGTCTCTTCTCCCAGGCAGGCAGCACCAGAACAAGAGGACACAGTCTCAGGCTGTGCCAGGGCAGGTTTAGACTGGATGTTAGGAAGAAGTTCTATACAGAGAGAGTGATTGCCCATTGGAATGGTCTGCCCGGGGAGGTGGTGGAGTCACCATCACTGGAGGTATTCAGGAGGAGACTTGATGGGGTGCTTGGTGCCATGATCTAGTTGTTTAGGTGGGTTGGATTGGTTGATAGGTTGGATGCGATATTCTTGAAGGTCTCTTCCAACCTGGTTTTATTGTATTATTGTATTGTGTTGGTTGGTACAACTGGCTGTGGCGACGCTGGGCTTCTCGGGCTCAGCGAGGTCCTGGAGATGACTCTCAGGTCTGCTTCCCGCGATTCAGAGGCTCTCAGTATGCGTGCATGTATGAATGAGATAAGCTTGATAGCAACGAGCTCAATGGCAGAGGCTAATAGCTCAAGCGTTGTCCTCTCCAGCAAGGAGAGAGACAAAGTGAAAGAGGGGGTAACTCATTTACTAACTGGGGCGATACTTATAGATTCCTCGAGGCTGGTTTTGACCAATGAGCACTCTTGTAAACAACTGGCTTAGCCTATAGAAAGCATGAAGCTAGAATTATGGCTGTACTTGGTATTTGCACAAGCACTGCATGTGCTGGGTGCGTGCTGGCCTGGCTAGTGCCTTGGCTTTTGTCTTCCTCCCTGAAGGAGGGGGAACTTGTCCACATGCTGGGACAAGATACGATATGACAAGATACGATATTTGGGCATAATCCTTGCCCATGGTGGAAAGGTTTGAGTAGATGATCTCTAAGGTCCCTTCCAGCCTAAGCCATTCTATGGATCATGACTTTTCAATATTTTCCTTTAGAAAATGCAAGTCTTTTTTGTCAATGTCTACATACAAGTATCAGTTCAAAACAAAGATTCTGAGCATCTGTCAGGTTTCAGTGCTTTTATTAAGAGTCAAAAATAACAACTCCAGTTAGTCACTGCTGGTTTTTTCTGTATATCTCTGGCTGAGTAGCAATCTGGAGGACAGCTCCAAGGTGGCAACTTGGAGATTACAGCAAACTTAGTCTCCTCTGTCTGCCTTCTCAAGAACAGGGATGCCTCAGATAATTTGAAGACAATGAGGTGATCAATTTATTTTTCTCAGTTGAAGGCCTTCAGTAGTGGAAGTCCTGATGGTTTTACAGAAGTATGTGAGGTAATTCTTGGAATACTTCTGGGATTGTAGAAGGTAGCCCAGATACTTTGGCACAGCTGGCTGTCACAGTATAAAACATTCTCCCAGTGAATAAATCAAAACAAATTTCTATCTACATTACATACTAAATAAATGAACTTCTTTCAAGCCAATTTTTATATTATTAAAAATGAGCAGCTCTTTAGGGAAAAAAAGTTAGTTTTTTTATCTCAGAAGTCCAAGGTCAGCACCGCCAAGAACAGAAGAAAGCAAGCAGCTGCACAGACAGAAACAGCTGAACAGACTGAACTGAGACTAAATCCTGAAAGTTGCATTCTTACTGATCTACCAATGAAATTCATTTAGAATTATCTTTGTTTTCCTTTTTTCACCAAAACATTCAGCTAGCTGTTCTTTCTGTAAAGGCACAGCCTTAAACTGTCACAACACATAAGAAGAATCAATAAAATAATGTTGACTTTATAACACCACTACCGCAAAACTAAGGGTTTCCCTTTCTGGTTTTCATTTGATTGGTTGGTTTTGTTTTGTTCTCTTTCCCTTTCTTTTTTTTTTTTCCCTTTGATTTGGTTGAGTTTTTTTTCTTTGTTTCGTGGGTTTTTTTCCTTGTTCTTAACACACAGAGATAATTGCTTCCTTCACTACAGGAAAATACATCAGCTGTGGACTTTCCAGTAAAAAATGTTTCTTATGGGCACTTACAGGAATCATGGAGGATGTGTACTGTGTGTGGTCTGAAAAAGGGAGCATCAAGGCATGAATTAACTCTACACAGCTCCCTACATATTTGATGTCTATTTCAAAAATAAGGTTAGTAAATTAAAATAATTTTAGATCAATACCAGCTAGCTAACCAGTTGGACTGTAAGAAATTGCCAGAATATAGTTGCAGTTGAAGTAGCTCATTATATATGCAGTGTATTCAAGCAGTTTAATTTTTGTTGCTGAAAGATTCTGTCATATCCCAGAGATGTGCTTGATTAGTTTCATTGTAATCAGTGGCTCTATGTGCATGAAAGATTCGTTAAACACACTCTGATTAGTTTATTAAAAGCTTGAACAGCATTTGAGAGCCTTCTATGATGATTGCATTTCACACAAAGATTTTAATTAACATTAATTAATAAGCACAGATCAAAAGTTACAGTGGGGATGTAGAGGAAAAAGTATTCATTTTCCCACAATTTAATACTGTCCCTTTTGTCATGTCACCCAAAAATGCACTAGTACTTTAAAAAATATTGATTACACATTTCCATTTTTTCCTATGGTACATTTGATATACATATATGTATGAAAGAAGGAGGATAGTCTGTCTCAGAACATAGAAGGCACTCATAAATTTGTAGAGCTCTTATTTTTTTCACCATTTAAATATCTGATTTTGCTTTAGAAAAAGCTTTCCAAGTAAAAGTGAATGAACACCATTAGTCTCTATTCCATTTAAAATATCTTTATCCCATTAAAGAATTGGGTCATAAAGAATGGTCTGTAAGTTATCAGTGTCTTTTATTTACATTGTGATGTAGTTTCCTAGTGATAAGCATAGAACCATAAGGTCTGCAGTGTGATGACGTAATTGTTTTCAACATTTTCAACTGTTAATATGCAGACAAAGCTGGTACAAAATTAAATGAACCTGAGCTAAAAAATCCTGTTTACCAGCTGAGTATATACATCCAGTCATTATGACTTAAAATTATCTGATCAAATGAAAAGTAAACATATAAGCTTCCATTGGAAATTTTTTATGCAGCACAATTAAGTCATTCATCTGTTTATAGAAGTATATAACTACAGTTGGTCTTACGGGGTGACACAAAATGTCCAGGAGACAACTATTGTATTGACCAATGCCTAGGAAAGATGATGAAAACAAGGGAAGTCAATAATATTTCTTCAGTGTATGCCAAGACCTATGAAGGACTTCACATACATTTTTTAGTAACGTGCATAATGGAGAAAATAAATTACTGGTGGTGATTTTCATAATACGCTGGTAATAGTAATGGTATAAAAAGGTGCTCATTTACTGCAGATGTCAACAGCACAAAATGCACAGAGGTCTACTCACAAATGTTTCAGAGAATTATGGGAGGTTTTTGTCTAATTCAATATTTTTTCAGCTATATTCTTGTCCTGGTCAGCTTGGAGCTTTCAAATTAATGTGACAATCTATTTTGTAATTCAAGCTTTAATTTGTGAGCCCATCTGGTTAAAGAAAAGACAAATCAAGCAAGATATCAATTTTGTATTGACAGTTAACAGGACTCATTACAGCCCAAGAATATTACTCACTTTCTCAAGAGAAAGTGCGTACGTTTTGGAAATTCTTGTTAATAATTGTATTTCTTACACAAAGAATATGCATTTGCATGTTTTATTCTAACCTTGTGTAGACTGATAAAGGTCAATTTTTTTTTTTTAACCACTTTTATGTTCAATCAGTTCCTTCTATTTCAATGATAATGCGCTGTATATTTTTGGCTTGTTAGGGAATGAAGGAAGTAACTTTAAAGGAAATAAATTTATCATTAGAATTGCATTAAAATGAAGGGTGTTTTATGAACCTGTAGTTCTGTACTGACATATGTGTGTTGCCCTAGAAGAAAATAATTTCTTGGGAGAAAATTGAAATTAACTGAAATTCCTTGTGAATATACAGATCTTTAGCAAAATGTATTAGAAATATCTGTCTATGTTGGAAATTTCCAAATAGTGAAAATTCAGCATGCATGTAATTATTTTGTATCATGAAAAAGAGAAATTACTTGTGGAATTCTAGGCATAAATTCTTCCTACCTCCTCTGATGACAGTTTCCTTCCTCAATGAAGGGATTAAATGAATTCTAAATACCTTGCTTTCTCAGGATCTGACTTTCTTTTCGGAAGAGTCACAGAAGGAAAATCACCATGAGCAGATGTTCTTTCTCAGTTTCACTTATTCAGCATAAACATCAGCAACATGATGATAATTAGGTCATTTTCTTTACTTATGCAGTAATGATATGAGAGTGGATGAAATGGTGTCAACTGTGAACTTCTCTGTAATAACTAATTTGTCGTGAAGAACTTCCACTAATCTTCCTTTTTTCTGAAGAGGATGTGGCCTGTTGTAGTGACTTTGCTCCTGCTTTTACCCTGTATATCTATTCCATTGCTACAACAAAGTTAGAGAACCCAGATGTCAAATATCACTTAAAAATTCAATCGGACATATCTCTCCAGTGAGTCATCATATCATCACTCCAGTGATGAGTATCTCCAGTGATTCATCATATCATCACTGATACAACCTCCACTATAGCAGTTCTCATTAATTATCTGTCAAAGACATGCACAGAAGCACTACAAGAAAAAAATTAGAGCCTCTCACACCTCTTTATTTTTTAACTAAATTAAGAATGAAATTATATGGTTTTAGTGTGCTTAAATATTATAAGCCAATGTTATTGTCCTTTGTGATGTTTTTGATCTATCTATAGGTCAAAAGAACAACTTTCCTGTTGGTTGCCACCTGCTTATGCTTTGGTGAATTCTTTCTTTGAGCATACGTCCTAAAATGCTGGTATAGTGTGATGCTTACTCAATACCATACAACAATCATGTTAATGTTGGGTGGAGAAACAGCTTGCAACATGGCACACTATTGGAAGTCAGGGAGAACAGATTGCTTATGCTAATGATTGTGATGCTGTCAATGGCCTCTAGAAAGCATGTGCTTGTTACTGCTGTTGCCACTTTGTGAAATTGAGCAGTATCACTTGTATTGCCATTCTATGCCAAAAAAAAAAAAAAAAACTCCTCTTCCTTAAATGTGGAACATAAAATCAGGTCACAGAACTTTAGACTTAGTTCCATAGGATTGAAATCTGTTAAGTGGCACAGAGGAAAGAAAGGAAGGATCAGAACCACATTTTTTGTAAAGGTATTTATGCCCATTTTAAACCAGAAAATGTCTTTGTATTTATTGCTGAAATAGGAAAGCATGATGATGCATGTGACCGGTTTAGGCTGTGCCTTTAAGAAAGAGACAGTTGCTGAACACTGGCTGAATGTTTTTGACATTTAAACAAAAACAAGATAGTCTAAACTAATAGGTTTACGTTTTGTCAGTTCTGTCTGGGTTCTGGCTGAGTTCATTCTGTACCTTTCCCTCTGTTCGTGTGGGCTGGTCGGCTTCTCTCTCTCTGAAGCAACAGCTTTTTGCCGGACAGGAGCGGCCTTGAATTAACAGAGCTAACCAGATAAGAAAACTAATTCTTGCATACGCTTTGAGCTAACAGAATTTTTCTTCCTTAATTGCCTTTCTCTCTCTCTCTAATCCTTTTTGGGGGAAAAGGGAGGTAGGGAGGGGGAGAGGGGGGTTCAGGGAACCCCTCTGGCCAGCTGGAAGGAAAAGGTTGTTCTGCATTACGTTCATTGCTGCGTATTTCTGTATATATTGTAAATATTGTATATTTGTGTATATATTCATTGCATTCCATTTATGGCTGTAAATATAGCTTTCATTTGCTTTTCCAACTGAGCTAGCTGTGGTTTCTTTCTTTGTGTGTGGGGAGGGAACTTTCTCACCCCACCACAATGCAAAACAAATGTTCAAAAAGAAACCATACTTTTGCACAGCCATGTTGGAGACACTTCTAAAGAACAATGGAAGTAAGCAAATTTTTTTGTGTTTTTTTTTTAAACAGTTTGACAGATTCAGAATTTATCTTTAAAGAAACTCCCTACAGGTCTAAGCAATTTGATACACAGGTTAAGGATCACTTTTTCAATAAATACGGATTTTCTTAGAAGAAAAAGTGAGGCATTGTTGTAGTTTTAAGGAGTGGACAGAAGCTCTTTTACCCCTCCCTAAAAGAGTCAAAGAAACTGCTCCACACAGGATTAGAAAGAATGGGAAATTTAAATGGAAGTATTATTTACAACTATATACAACAGTACAAAAACATACAAAATACATATCCATAGTCATCCTCAGTCCAGTTCTCTAATTTGGGGTTACCACAGAACTCATTAGGCCAAACCTTTCCACAATCTCCCCCCAAACCAGGCCAAAACCCCAATTTCAATGTCCCAAGGCCTCCTCCACCCCAACAGGGCACATTGCACAGCCTGAAAATAAGGTTGCTCACACCAGGCCCCACTACCCTGCAAACCAGAGAGAAAAGAGCTCACACACAGTGGGAGAGGGAGCTAAAAAAGCAGAATTGACTCTGCAGTCAGCTTATGTAGAAGATAAAGATGCAATATTGTTGGATGGATGGAATAACATAATTTTGGGTGTCATTTCCCCTGGGATGGATGGACTGTCCAGTCTCTTGGCAGCACCTGTCTCTAGTTGGATAGCTATTCCTTAATCTGTAATAGGAATCAACATTCAACTATTTTTTCTTTCAGAATAGAAAGAACAGTATGTCCTAATTCTCAGCATTTTTTAAATGTAGAGAGTAGATGTTAAAACAACATAAGTAGTTTGGTAAACTAAAAAGAAAAAATAAATAATGATGCAGCTTCAGTTTGTGGAATCACTTGATAAGAGAATAAGGCATTTATGTATTTTTAGTAATATTTTCACTTGAGTTTTCCAGATTGAATTGAGCTTGGGAATTTAGACCACTGGAACATTTGAGAGGAATGAATTGTCATGCTGACTTTTATGATAAAGGATTGAATTTTTCAATTGTTTCAATTGCTCACTCATCATGACATTGACAATGGTTATTTATTATGTAGAAAAATATTGATTGGATTCATAGTTTCATAGTTTCACACTTTCATAGTTTCACAGTTTCAGTTAGGGTTGGAAGGGACCACAAGGATCATCTAGTTCCAACCCCCCACCATGGGCAGGGACACTCTACACTAGATCAGGCTGGCCAGAGCCTCATCCAGCCTGGTCTTACACACCTCAAGGGACGGGGCCTCAACCACCTCCCTGGACAACCCATTCCAGGGCATCACCACCCTCACGGTGAAGAACTTCCTCCTCACATCCAGCCTGAACCTCCCCACCTCCAGCTTCATTCCATTCTCCCTAGTCCTATCACTCCCTGATAGCATGAAAAGTCCCTCCCCAGCCTTCTTGTAGGCCCCCTTCAGATACTGGAAGGCCACAATGAGGTCACCTCAGAGCCTTCTCTTCTCCAAACTGAACAGCCCAAATCCTTCAGTCTGTCCTCATAGGAGAGGTGTTCCAGCCCTCTGATCATCCTCGTGGCCCTTCTCTAGACACCTTCCAGCACCTCCAGATCCATTTTGTAATAGGGGCTCCAGAACTGCAAGCAGTACTCCAGGTGGGGTCTCCCCAGAGCTGAGTAGAGAGGGAGAATCACCTCCCTTGACCTGCTGGCCACACTTCTCCTGATGCAGCCAGGATCTGATTGGCTTTCCGGGCTGCAAGTGCACACTGAGAGCTCATGTTGAGCTTCTCGTCCACCAGTACCCCCAAGTCTCTCTCCTCAGGGCTGCTCTCCAGCCAGTCACTGCCCAGCCTGTATTTGTGCCTGGGATTGCCTCGACCCCTGCACTTGGTCTTGTTGAAACTCATGAAGTTGGCTTGTGCCCACCTCTCCAGCCTGTCAAGGTCCCTCTGGATGGCATCCCTTCCCTCCAACGTGTCTGCTGCACCACACAGCTTGGTGTCATCAGCAAACTTGCTGAGGGTGCACTCAATGCCACTGTCCATGGCACCCACAAAGATGTTGAACAAGGCTGGTCCCAGGACTGATCCCTGAGGGACTCTGCTTGTCCCTGTCCTTCACTGGGGACATGGACCCATTGACAGCCACTCTTTGGGTGCGGCCATCAAGCCAGTTCTTTATCCATCTAGTGGTCCACCATCAAACCCATGCTTCACCAGTTTGGAGACCAGGATGTGGTGCAGGACAGTGTCAAAGGCTTTGCTCAGGTCCAGGTAAATGACATCAGTTGCTTGCCCCTCATCTATTAATGTTGTCATGTGTTCATAGAAGGCCACCAGGTTTGTCAGGCAGGATTTGCCCTTGGCAAAGCCATGATGACTGTTGCAAATCACCTCTTCACTATTCTTCTGAGTCAGTAGTGCCTCCAGGAGGATCTGCTCCATGATCTTTCCAGGCACAGAGGTGAGACTGACTGGCCTGTAGTTCCATGGTTCCTCCTTCTTACCCTTTTTGAAAATGGGAGCAATGTTTCCCCTTTTCCAGTCTGTGGGGACTTCCCCAGACTGACATGACTTTTGGAATATAATAGAGAGGGGCTTAGCAACCTCATCTGCCAGTTCTCTCAGCACCCGTGGGTGTATCCCGTCGGGTCCCATGGACTTGAACACTTTCAGGTTCTTCAGGTGATCACAAACCTGATCTTCACTTACGATGGGCAGTTCTTCCTCCCTGTCCCTGGCATCGTCTTCCATGACACCAGGAGTGTGTCTGGAGGCCCTTGCAGTGAAGACTGAGGTAAAGAAGTTATTGAGTACCTCAGCCTTTTCCACATCACTTGTGACCAATTCACCAGTTTCCTTTCTGAGGGGGCCCACACCTTCCCTACTCTTCTTCATGCCATTAATATACCTGTAGAAGTTCTTAGTGCTCCCTTTAACCTCCCTGGCTAGATTCAATTCAAACTCTGCTTTGGCTTTCCTAACCAGGCCTCTTGCTGCTTGGGCAGCTTCCTTATATACCCCCTGTTCTAGCTGTCCTTTCCTCCACTTCCTGTAGAGTTTCTTTTCAAGTAATAGTGTGTCCAGTAGCTCCTTGTTCATCCAGGCAGGCCTCCTAGCATTCTTTCCTGCTTTTCTCTTTGTTGGTATACATAGCTCCTGGACACAGAGGTGGTCCTTGAATACTGACCAGCTGTCCTGGGTCCCTCTTCCCTCCATGGCTTTGTCCCACGACACTTTGGCTAGCAGATTCCTGAAGCAATTGAAGTCTGCATGCCTAAAGTCTAGGGTCGTAAGCTTAGAATAGGTCCTCCTGATAGCCCTGAGGATATTAAATTCAACTGCTTCATGATCACTGCAGCCAAGGCAGTCTCTGAGCCTCACATTGGCTACCAGCCCTTCCCTGTTGGTGAGAACAAGGTCCAGCATAGCACCTTTTCTTGTTGGTTCCTCTACCATTTGGAGGAGGAAGTTGTCTTCTATGCAGTCCAGGAAGATCCTGGAGTGCTGGTGCCTTGCTGTGTTGTCCCTCCAGCAGATGTCAGGGTGGTTGAAATCACCCATGAGGACCAGGGCTTGTGACCTGGAAGCCGCTTCTATTTGCCTGTGGAGGGCCTCATCTGCTTGGTTCTGCTGGTCAGGTGGCCTGTAGGAGACCCCCACAGTAATATCTCCTTCCCCTCTCTTGCCTTTAATTCTAACCCATACACTCTCAACCATCTCATCATCCCTCCCCAGGTGGAGTTCTGCGCTTTCCAGATGGTTCTTGACATAGATGGCAACACCTCCTCCTCTCCTTCCCTGCCTATCCTTCCTAAAAAGCTTATACCCATCTATCCCTACATTCCAGTCATGGGAATCATCCCACCAAGTTTCAGTAATGCCCACTATGTCATGGCCTCCCAGCAGCACGGTGGCCATTAATTCATCCTGTTTGTTGCCCAAGCTGCATGCATTTGCATGGAAGCACTTCAGCTGGGCTGGCCCTGTGGTCCTCTTCTGCCAATTCCCCTTGGTTTCCACAGGGTGTCCTGGTGTGTCATTTGTGTCTTGCCTCAGGGCAGCAAGTTGAGAGCCCTTACCAGCTCTCCATCCCACTGCCTCTGGTGAGCTGCCCCTCTGTTTGTCACAGGCCAGCAGGAGACTATTAACCCCTTCCCCCTTCAAATCTAGTTTAAAGCCCTGTCAATGAGCCCTGCCAATTCCTGCCCCAGGATCCTTTTCCCCCTCTGGGACAAGTATGTCCCATTAGTTGTTTTCAGCTCTGGTGCCTTGTAAACCAAGCCATGATTGTAGAACCCACATTCACTCACATTTTTAACCTTTGTCTAGCATCTCTAGGGTGATTTTAATTCTAGTGGCATATGTTTTTGGAATAAAGCCTACAGGCATTGCTAATAAATAAATATATGTCTCAGTCCAGAGAGGGAAAGAGACTCAGTTCTTTTGAATATTCTCATGTTGTGAAATGAGAGGCACAAATGAGACCAAAATATCAACAGCTAGACTATTTATTACAGAAATAAAGTGGATGGATCAGAAGGAGAGAGAGAGAAAATAGAGAAGAGAGAGAAGAGAGAAGAGGAAATGAATTGTATTACCACACCCCTCATCCCCCCAAGACAGTTTGAGTCTTTGCTGAGAATGGTGCTGCAGGAGATGTTTGGTCTGTAGAGAAACGATGCTGAGTCTTTGGCTGTAGAAGAGATGTGATCCTCTGAGCAGCCTCTTTAGTTCCAGGAGTTGCAGCAGGTGGAACTTAGGACACGGAGAGAGGGTTCAGTCTGTTTCTTCCAGGCTCCATGGCCTCTTTTCTTCAGAGCAGCATTGTCCTGGGCTTTTCCTTCATCTGTGTTTTTGGTTCTCAATTTTTCTTCTGCGTTTTTCTTCTACTGAGTCAGTAGTTGCTCAAGTCTTTTATACAGGTTTTTAGTCCTTAGCTATGTGTCAAGTATTGTCCCTCAGGAATTCAGGGGCCAGGAAGTCATCCTTAGGTAAGTGTCCAGGTATCATTCCCCAGGAAATCTTTCTGTGTATTCATGTGAGTTTGGGCAGCCATCTGGATGGAGGGGAGGGGTCCTCCACCTCCTTCTTCTCCATCCACCTACCCACACACTCACTACACATCAGGAAACAGGTGGTGAGTCCATTGTCTCATCATCCTCCCTTCCAGGGGTATCTGATGGCTGGAAATGATCTTATCCTGAAGGCGTGATGGCTGGGCCCTTGGGCCATTGTTGTAGGCCAGCTGCAGTCCAGTGAGCAATGTTATCTTTGCACCTTCCAAGAGCCCTTCCAGTGGCTCTGCCCAACACACATCAGCTATTGTCTGGACAAGCAGCAAGTGATTTTATCTTTGTTGAGTCACACCAGGAGAGACAAGCTTTAGTCTCTCACAATATGCTTAAAATCACATACTTTTGTGTAAGCAGAGCATTCTGTCTCAGCCTTGCCAGAAGGAATACATTTAAATCTCCCATCAGTTACATTATTCCTGGAACTACTGTCTTCTGGGAGTCTGGTTAAAGCTAGGGCCATAAATAACATTAGAAAAGTATTACACCTAATAATGAGAACAAAGTTCTGATCCCAGGCAGAAGCAGCCTAACTCATACCAGCTAGCTGCATGACCCAAATCACATTGTGTCAGTTCAACTTAGGCAAGAGTAGTTTTCCTGTTTCTGGCCTCTCACCTGCTGCCAGACATGAGCTGATCCTCCCAATTAGATAAGGTATTCATACTGTTCAAGTAATAGTGACTGAAAATGACAGTTTGTGGGAAACATGCTAGCAGCATAACTAGGTTTTATTACTCTTTTTCAAGAACCAAATTGTTTGTAACATAACAGTTCTTATCTTACAGGGAATACGTCAAAGTTGAGCTCCAAGTCTTCTAGTTTTGTTGTATAGTCTTCCAGCATTTTTTTTCCCTTTTGAAACATGCACTCTGAAAAGTTATATGAAACTAACCTGGAGACATTTAGAGAGGACCTTTAGAGGGGACCTTTAGAGGGGAGCCTCTCTAAATGCATTACCAGTAATCTAGGGAAGCTTGATACCCACAATTCATGTTGATATGGATCCTTTAATTTATACTTTAAAAATGTATTGCATTTTATTTTTTATTTTGTTAACTTTTTTCCATCTCTCACTGCCTGTAAAGATAAAATATCTGGAAGAAAATATTCTGAACAGGTTACATAAAGTCCCCAAAGGAATTAGAGTTTTTTCTAGAAACCTAGAGATGCAAGACACAATTGTCTTTTTAAAATGTTGATTGGATTTACAAATAAAAGTTCCTCTCCTTGTTCCATCACGTAAATGGTGTGTGACCATGGGCAACTTGCTAACAATCCACTGTGTCTTAGTTCTGTTTGTGAAGTATGTAGTTTATAGAGATACCTTAAATCACAGTGGTACTGTGCTGGTAAAAGCATCAATGAGAGTGAAACATAAAAATTTTCTAGCAACAGATGTCAGAAAGTGTCATGTCTTTTTTCTCTTCAGTGTTAAACCCATTTTAACCACTAGCCTCTTTGTCTTGTTTCAGATGGACTAATTTTCCACAGTTGTCATCACCAGGTATCTCAGTCCTGTGTGTCAATAATGCTTTTTCAAAATAGTTCAATACATAACCACTTCCTCATGCTGAGTTTTCCCAAATACTACTCATTTACAAATGAAAAATAGAATTCTGGGAAATCAGTAAAAATAGAGTAAAAGCTCCAAGACTACAGACAGTCAAAATATCACTAATTATAACAGAGTTGAAGTCTGATTTTCATTTTAAATCAGGAGATGATGTCCACTTTCATTAATCTCTTCAGAAATTGGTTCCCTAGGCAACTGCAGAAATTTCATTCATTCAGGATTATAAGCCTATTGTTCATGCAAAAAAATGCAAAAAATATGCTTTCTCCTTTTGTTTTTTCAGAATGTTCTTGTTCTAGGACAAAACACAAGGATTTCTCCTACGTTCCTCAAAGCCAGAAAGAATCAACTGGCTTAGACTCAAATAGACTTCTCTATCTCTTCCATTCAGGGTTCTTCACAATTATCATGGTTTAATAATAATAATGAAAGGGAATATTTAAAAAAAAAAAAAAGGAAAGAGATAAATCAAACTCAAAAAAAGACAAGTCAGGCAGAGTGGGGCTCACCACTGACAACCAAGCAGTGATCTGCTCCTCCAGCCAACTGTCCCATTTGTATAGAGGGTATGGAATATTTTTATATGGCTAGTTTGGGTCAGGTGTCCTGGCCATCCTTCCACCCATTTTCTCATGTGCCTGCTCACTGAGGGAAACTGAAAAGTCCTAACATAGGACAAATAATAACTAAAATACTAGGGTGTCATTAACATTCTTCTCACATTAAATATAAAATATAGCATTGTAGCAGCTACTACATCTGCAACCAAGACAACTGTGGTCTTCAACTTTTACTATTCAAAACACCAATTTGTAATCTGGCCCTTTGTTTGCCTTCTGACTCTCTGTTATCATTGAATACTTGCTCTTGTGTTCCTCAGCTTTCTTTTAACTGCTTCATCAGTTATAAGTCCTTTTGAAGATTTTATTTCAGACTATCAGAAACACTTTTTTTTCATATTCCCTTCTGTTATAAAGAAAATCAGTATCTTGCATAGTTTTTATTTTGTCCACCTAATTTGTTTTTGCAGGTAGTTTGACTTTAGGCCACAAGTTAGAAGGCATTGGCCTGAGGATGGGTTACAATGGGATAGCACAGGTCTAGCAGAACTTCAGATAACCACCTCTTTGAAGATTTTCTCCTTTTTCTGTCCTTTACTTAAATTCTTAAATTAAGGCCCTTCTACACAGAGAAGTTTTACAGATGACACATGTATTATCCTCTCCTTTTCACAAAGTCCTTGTTTTTCAAAGTGCACCTTTAAGCATGTACAAAATGTTCCTGAAATGCTGGCTATAGGGATGTAATGAGACCTAATTTACTTACTTTAAATTATTAATTTTCTTATTTTAAACTATTAATTTATTGTTGGAGAAATTTACATTAATTTTCATTGAAGAAATATAATTTGACAATCAGACAAGTGACTAGAATTCATTTTGAACAGGTAAAAATTTAAACAGGTGTTTTATCCTTAGGTGTTGTAACTAGGATTGGCCCTTAATTATGAATTCTGTAAGCAGAATGAAGCAGAATTACATCTCTATGATGCTGTGCCAGCCAACTGTTACCCAGGTTTTATTACAGACTTTCCTAATTATCAAAGTTGCTTTTTAGTAGCATACTTGCTTACTACACACAAATGAAGCCAAAAGTATAACCAGACTCATATGGTCTGCAAATGTACCTGGGATGTCAAAAACATAGTCATTGACTGTGTGAACTGAGCTGTATTCAATATCCTGAACATTTCTTGGTTTAGGTCTTCTATCTATTTCTACTCCTATCAAAGCAAGCTGAAACTGGAATAATACTGGTGAACTCAGAGAAACTGATTTGTGTTCTTTCAATATGTAATTGAGTATTATGAGAAGGCGGCTTCACATTTCTCATTCAGCTATGTTATTTATTGTCTATAAGATCTAAGTATAGTTTTAAGAAAAATTATATCCTTTTCACTGTAAACATGGACAAACCACTGTGAAGTGGTTTGGGCCTGGCTGGGGGCCAGATGCCCACCAAAGCAGCTCTATCACTCCCTTTCTTGGATGGATACAGGAGAGGGAAAGTATAACCAAAAGCTCATAAGTTAAGATTCAAGCAATTCAATAAAATGAAAAGCAAAAGCAAAGTTTGTGCATGGATGCAAGAGCAAACAAAGATGATATTCTCTATTTCCTCTCAGCAGATGATGTTCAGTCATTTTCTGGGAATAGGGGCTTCAATATGCATAGCAGTTGCTCCAGAGGACAGATACTGTTGACAGATGACCCCACATTTCCTTCATTCACTTAGATTTTATATCTAAGCTGATGTCATATGTCATGAAATACCCTTTTGGTCACTTTGGGTCAGCTGGCCTGGCTATATCCCCTCCCAAGGTTTTGCCCATCCCTCAGCTTCTTTTTCAGGCAGAAATGCTGAAAAAGTACAGCCTTGGTGTTTGGCTCAGCAGCAGCCTAAACAGTGGTGTGTTATCAACACCCAGCTACACCACTGCAAAACACAGCACTAGAAAGATGCTTAGAGGAGAATTAACATTAAATTGAAAAAAATTATTTTATATATTATAGAAGAAAGAGGAATTAGAAAAGTTGTGAGGGCACTTAAATTTAAATCATGTAGGATGACTGAGTTGCTAAAATATGTCAGAATTAATCATAAATTAACAGCCACAGGAAAACTCAGAGAAATGTTAAGGAAATAAAAATAAAGGCATGTGACTGGACAAGTTTGTCCATATGCTTGATTTACAGATGTCAGGGAAGTTTAGCAACACCAGGGTAGTTGATGTAGTACTGGGCCCAGAACTGGACACAGGACTCAAGGTGCGGCCTAACCAGTGCAGGGTACAGGGGCAGAATGACCTCCCTGCTCCTGCTGCCCACACAGTTCCTGAGGCAGGCCAGGATGCCATTGGCCTTCGTGGCTGCCTGGGCACACTGCAGGCTCATGTTCAGACTACCATCAACCAGTACCCCCAGGTCCCTCTCTGCCTGGCCGCTCTCCAGCCACTCTGATCGCATCCTGTAGCACTGCATGGGGTTGTTGTGGCCAATGTGCAGAACCCGGCACTTGGATGTGTTCAATCTCATGCCCTTGGATTCTGCCCATCTGTCTAGCCTGTCGAGGTCCCTCTGCAAAGCCTCTCTACCCTCCAGCAGATCAACTCCTGCCCCCAGCTTGGTGTTGTCTGCAAATTTACTGATGATGGACTCAATGCCCTCATCCAGATCATCAATAAAGATGCTGAAGAGCATGGGGCCCAGCAGTGATCCTTGGGGCACACCACTAGTGACAGGCCGCCAGCTGGATGTGGCACCATTCACCACCACTCTCTGGGCATGGTCCTCCAGCCAGTTCCTAACCCAAGGCAGTGTGCTCCCATCCAAGCCATGGGTTGATAGCTTGGCTAGGAGTTTGCTGTGGGGGACGGTGTCAAAGGCCTTGCTGAGGTCCAGGTAGACCATATCTACAGGCCTCCCCACATCCACCAGACAGGTCACCTGATCATAGAAGGAGATCAGGTTGGTCAGGCAGGACCTGCCCTTCCTAAATCCATGCTGGCTAGGCCTGATCCCTTGGCCATCCTGTAAGTGCTGTGTGATCGCACTGAAGGTGACCTGTTCCATAATCTTGCCTGGCACTGAGGTCAGGCTGACAGGCCTATCATTCCCTGGCTCATCCAACCGGCCCTTCTTGTGGATGGGCACCATGCTGGCCAGCTTCCAGTCTTCTGGGACCTCTCCAGTGAGCCAGGACTGTTGAAAAATGATGGAGAGTGGCTTGGACAGCTCATCTGCCATCTCTGTCAGCACCCTAGGATGGATCCCATCCAGTCCCATGGCCTTGTGGGGGTCCAAGCAGCTGGTAAGATCTCTAACTACCTCCTGGAGCAGCAGGAAACTATGCAGCTCCCTGGCTCCTTCTGCCAGCTCCACAGGCCAGCTGTCTGGAAGACCTTCTGCCCTGCTTGTAAAAATTGAGGCAAAGAAGGTGTTAAGTACCTCTGCCTTTTCCTCATCCTTTGTTACAACGTTCCCCTCCGTGTCAACCAAGGAGTGGAGGTTGTCCTTGCCCTTCTTCTTGCTATTAATGTATTTATAGAAGGACTTTTTGTTGTCCTTCACAGCAGAAGCCAGTCTAAGCTCTAAATGGGCTTTTTCCTCCCTAATTTTCTTCCTACATGTCCTAGCAACATCCCTAAACATTCCATAGGTTGCCTCCCCTTTCTTCCAAAGATGATACACCCTCTTTTTTGCCCTTAGTTCTATTAGAAGTTCATTACCCATCCAGGCTGGCTGTCTGCCCATTTCAGAAGGTTCCATGGAAAATCATCCACAGAAGGATACCACATTAGTATAGCCAATAAAAGCCATGTCCACAGGGAAGCTTTACCAATAGGACTCCCCATATTCTTATTGATTCCACTACCTGTAGTTAGAGACCCCAACTATTCAGCTGAGTTAATGCTTACTTCTAGAGCAGTTGCACCTGTGTTGTAACACCTTCTTAACCAACTCATTGCTGCTTAATTTTCTTCTCTCAGGTAATCTTTACTTGTATGCCTGACTTCCTTCCTGGGCATGTCAGCAGTCTGAATGTCATCATCATCCTCATATGAATCATGATCACTACTTTGCTGGTGTTGCTGAATTCTCTGGTGAATGTACTTAAGCTTATAATCGCTCTCTCTGCTACTTGGCCTCTCAGACTCATAAAACTCCTTGTCCCAAGATGTACTCTGCTGCATCATCAGCATCTGTTGGTGGCTTCACTAATTGAGCAATATCCCTTAGACTTTGTCTTTCTCTTGAGATGTCCCCTGCCCTGCATCACTCTGACTGTGACCATCTTTCTCATCTTTCTTGCCTTACATGGTGCAAAGTGAGCCATCACCTTAAAGCCACCCCCCAGAGGATCATCTGGCACTGGTCTGTCTTCTGCTTTTCTCCACAAGCCTTGGTGGCAGCCACTTTGTAGGAAAAGTTTTAAGCTACAAAGCCCTCAGAGATAAAAGCTTTCCCCATGTCTGTGCTACAATAGCAAGCTGCAAAAGCCAACAGAAAGGGAAAATTTACTCTTTCAGCTTTCATGTGTTTAACACCATTTTGGTTTTGTTTAACACATGCCACATGGTACCATAATCTGTAGATAATAAACATGGTAAAGGAACATACTGGACTAAAGAACAATTTGCAATGAATATAATTTAGAAAATCTGACTTTTGTAAGCATCTGTTAAAAGGTATCCCTAGAGAATTCTAGAGTTCCCCACCTTGCAGGCAAAGATGGTATGTTGTCAATGTTATTTCTTTTTCTTTACATTTTAAATTACTGTTTGTTGTTTCTGTTCTTTTGCTTATATTTTTTAAATTGTTACACGTTCCTTCTGGTGAGGTGTCTGTTCCACAACAGAATATTTTGAACAAGTAAATAGATTTTATTAATATTTTCCATGTGATTTTAAAAATTAATACAGTTATTAATATTTTTATTAATCATTCCAGCTATTAAATATTAATAACCATAACACACAGTCAAAAGAGAAGACCACTTAGCCTTCCTGCAAGGTCAAACATAAGCAGCAAAGCAGAGGAAGCAGTCTGGAGAGAAGGAATAGAGTGAACAATTTGCTGCTACAAAATATAAGATACAAATGCAATTAGATAAACTTATCTTGCATTATTCTGTGTCCAATCCCTAAAACTGTTTATCCCTAAATTTCAAAACCTCTGAAAAAGAAAAATCAGGCATAGTCTTTAACTATAACATTGCCTTATCTGCACTTGTTACTGCATAATCTGCTTTTTGGATGACTTGTCAGATAAAACTACTTCCGTTTGTAAACCAGGATTCCTCTGCATCCTCCCAGGGCTCTTCCTTCAGGTCTGGTCTGCTAGAGTATACAGCTTCCATGGTTTCCAGATAATAATATGTCACTGGTTCTGTGTTGACTTCACTGAGAAGTTTCTTCAGTCATGATGTCTTCTGGTTCAGTCATGATTGCTTGGTATTTCCGAAACCTGGATGGAGATAGCCAGTGACTTTCCTTCTGTTCCAAGACTGCTGATCCAGTATTTGAAACTAATAATGTAATTCCTTGCCCCAACGTAAGCTTCCAGGCTTCCTCGATGTTTAATATTACTGCCACCACAGCCTGCAGGCACTATGGCCAGTCTTTGCTTACTGCATCAAGTTGCTTCAAGAAGTAAGCTGTGGCTTGTTGGTATGAGCAAGGACTCCCAGAGCTATACCTTGTCTTTCATGGCAAAATAACCTGAAGAGCTTGGTTATATCTAGCAAGCCTGGTGCCGGTGCCCTCAATAGTTCTTTCTTGAGGATTTAAAATGCATTCTGGGCCTCTTTAGTCCATTCCAGCTGGGTGACATTTCCCTTTTTCAATTTGTATAATGGTTTTACTATTAGCCCATAATTACAAATCTGTGATCGGCACCAACTTGTCATTCCCAAAAAGGTTCTTAGTTCTTTCAGCATATGGGAAGAGGAATCCTGAAGATGGCTTCTTTTCTCTGTATCCCCCGGCTTCTCTGTCCCACTGTTAGCCCATAGTCAAGATAGATCACTTGCAGCTGAGTCATTTGAGCTTTCTATTGAGAGACTCGATATTAATTTAGTCCCAGAAAGTTCCATACGTTTACAGTCCACTCAATATAATCCACCATTGTTTCAGCAGCTATCAGTAGGTCATCTACATACTGTAAAAGGGTTCCTTCTTTTGAAGGGAGTTCTAAGGTCTCAAGATCTAGTGCAAATTGGTTTCTAAAAGTAGTTGGGCTGTTCTTAAACCCTTATGGTAACACCATGCAGGCAAGCTAATTTGTCCTGCCCATTGTAGGGCTTTCCTATTCAGATGCAAACAATTTCTGGCTCTCTTGAGACCAAGGCAAACAGAAATTCATCTAATACATCTTGTCTATTTTTGCACAAATGTGTGTTGCAATTTTTTGCTTTCCCTGGTAGCTCTAAATTCATTAAAACTAAACTTAAAACATCCAGTAGCTGTTCCTCCTTACTTAAGTTATCACCACATCCAATTCAGTTAAATCCCTACCTAATAATGATTTTGGGGAGTCTGGTAAATATAAAACTAATGAATTCTAATTTGTTCTATTTTTTATATTTTAAAGATTTCAAGAGAATGCCTTTTCATGGTGGCCAGTGGCTTTTTACATTTAATCATTTACTTCAAAGAAAGTAATTTCTTTAGAGTTGTCCCACTTATCTCAAGCTCTTACTCTATCTCCAGTTCTTATGCACACACACGCACAAAGGCAGGGAGAAGCTGAAACAAAAGGAAACAGATTTTTCAGGACAAAAAGTGTTTGAGTTAACTGCAAAATTTCACTCCTTCTCCCCAGCAAATTTAATACAATGGGATGATGATTACAACTTTCCTGAAACTGCTTTTACCCATGTTTAACTTTATACTATCTTTCAATTGTTAAAAACCCTCTAAGACTCTTCCACCAGTTTCTCTAAATACCTTATATCAGGTTCTCTGAGTTTTTGAACGTTTTTCAGTATATTTGGGGATGACTCTCCAAGAAATTGGTAAATAATCTGTTTCATCCTGATGTCTCAGGAAGGATCTCAGGTTTTTTATATTCTCATAGCAATTCATAATGTTTCTAAAACTTCTGTGGGGATTCCCATAGTCCTTGTTTGATGGAGTGCTTTTGGTATTACATTTTCTAAGCCTGTCTTAATCCAATTTTGATATTACATTGAAAGTCTATAATCATGTCCATCATTCACCTCCCAATTTGGTCTCTGAAGAGGAGCATAAATATCTACGTTTTCTCCAAGCACTCTGATGTTGATTTGTCCCTGTATATGATCCCACGCATATTTTAATGCTTGTGTTTCTCAGTTACAGTCAGAAAGCATATTGATGTCTACCCAGTCTGGATCGTAGTTTCTTACTATTAATTCAAATCTTTTTGCTATGGCTAAGGGATCATCCTGATAGCCTTTAACTGCTTCCCTCCTAGTGTCTGACTTGGAGGTTGGAAAAGAGGCTCTCACTTTAACTGCACACACATTCCCCTCCTGCCCCCTCCCCACCCCCCAATTACTTCTCTCAAAGGTGTGACCATAACATCCTGGCTAGTGGCTGCTTTAGATGTTTTAGACTGACATTTTATATGAGAGGGCTTCAGATCCACTTCATCTTCTTCCCCACTACCACCATCTGGGGCTGATTTCCTGGCAGACCCTGGAGAAAGTGGGGGTGGGTTTGCCAGAAGAGGGGTTAACGGGTTCACACCTTGATCAAGTTTCTCTCTTTTCTGTAGCAAATAATTGCTTTCCCCCTGCTTTTACTTGTTTAGACCACTTCCAAGTTGAGAAACAAATTGAACACCACCACAGGGTAGTGACAAATATTAGTCCTAATGTTGAAGGTTCAATTACAATATTCCAGTTAGTGTTCACAAACATTTGCTGATTTCTTTTGTCTCGCTCACAGAACCCGTCCTTTCTCTCACTCAGGCTGAAATTTCCACTGGGGAAAAACAAAAACCAATCACGCAGGTTTAGATACATTCATTCTCAGGGTGAAGTACACAAGTTATGAATCACAGCACACAACATGCAGGCCCATGCCTGTGTGATATCCAGAAATCCACACCGCATACCTAAGATGCCATATATTGCAGAAAAGGTTTGTTGATGAAAAGGGAAGAAATACCAAAAATATTCAATCCCACTCACTTGCGACTTACACAGCACAATACACTTAGAGTGATGACAAGGTTTCACACAAAACAAACATCAACACTT
The DNA here is from genome assembly GCA_015227895.2 of Colaptes auratus. Taxonomy (NCBI): domain Eukaryota; kingdom Metazoa; phylum Chordata; class Aves; order Piciformes; family Picidae; genus Colaptes; species Colaptes auratus. Next base: position 74,974,752 of record CM026897.1, on the reverse strand, counting down.
AACAGATTAATATCACAATTGCAATAGGTCTATTAGCATTTGAAAGCATTCAATCACTCAGTTCCCCACAGCTCAGTCACTCCACCACCCTCCTCCTTGTGCTAGCAAAAGCAGTGCTGGGGGCAGTGCTGCCACCTTCCCCCTTCTCCACTCTGAAGAGGAAAGGGAAAAAAAAATGCAATGTGTACACTGTGACCGGTTTAGGCTGTGCCTTTAAGAAAGAGACAGTTGCTGAACACTCTGGCTGAATGTTTTTTTATATTTAAACAAAAACAAGATAGTCTAAACTAATTTCATTGGTGGATTGGTGGAGTGCAGCTTTGGGTTTGGGTTCTGTTAGTTCAGTCTGTGCTTCTCTGTCCTGTGGGCTGGGCGGTTTTCTCTCTCTCGGAAGCAGCAGCTTTTGCCGGACAGGAACGTCCTTGAGTTAACAAAGCTAACCAGATAAGAAAACTAATTCTTGCATATGCTTTGAGCTAACAGAATTTTTCTCCTTAATTCTCTCTCTCTCTCTCTCTCTCTCTCTCTCTAACCCTTTTTGGGAAAAATGGGAGGTAGGGAGGGAGAGGGGGGGGGTTCAGGGAACCCCCCTGGCCAGCTGGAGGGAAAAGGCTTTTCTGCATTACATTCATTGCTGTGTATTTCTGTATATATTGTAAATATTGTATATTTGTGTACATATTCATTGCATTCCATTTATGCCTGTAAATATAGCTTTCATCTGCTTTTCCGACTGAGCTAGCTGTGGTTTCTTTCTTTTTGTGTGTGTGGGGGGAACTTTCTCACCCCACCACAGCACACTAACACACAGAGCCAGCAAACTGTGCTACCAAAAGCTCAGAAATCTATTCCAACAGAAAATTCCTTAGACAATTCCAATGGTCTTACACCACATGACTCCCCTACACACAGGGGGATACTGAAAAGGCCCACCTCACTTTACACAGGACAAAGAAAGGCTCAATCTTGGTTACCTTCCCCAACCAGGAAGGGGGCACAGATATGGAGTGCCAGCTGCTCATAGCACTTTACCCACGCCTGGTGTTCCAATAGTGATTTATGGTTTTACTTCTCTGAAAAATACGTGTTTTCCCCAAAATTAATTTTAAAGGATGCTTCATACTGGAGACAATTCTTGTCTAGGACAGCCAAAGTCCAGGGAGGAGAGGAAGTGCCTCTGGAAAAGTATCTGGTGGCATGAGGGAAAATCCACAGAACCCAGCTGAAACAGAGAAGTGGCTCATCCTACAGCGGAGTTCTTGCTTCAGGGCTCTCCAATCCAAGCAGGGCCATCTCAGTGCCAGGTGCTGGATGATGCTGCTTCCCAGGATCTGTCAAAGCCCAAGAGTAGGCTCCAGGCTGGCTCACCAACTGACACCATAAAAGATTTAATGATCACTGTAATTGCTGTAATCAGTAAGCAGCATCCATAGGCTTATTGAGCATGCATGGATTCCCAGTGGATAATTCCAAAGACTGTGAACTCCAAACAAAGTAATCACACCACTTATATACAGATAACAATATGTATATATTAGGATTCCTAAAAACTTCATTTTGCATAGATAAGGTCCTTTCACTCAAGGGTCTTCTCTGTCACCTTCTGGTTTTCCGACAACATTTCTGCTGAATCTTCTAGTTAGTTCTTCCTGTTGGTTTCCACACAATCTTCAAGTGGGTGAGAAATTTTATCTTGGCCTCTCCATATTCAGCAGCTGCAATTTTATCTGAGCTCAAAGTTGTACCAATACCTGTGTTAGTTAAAACACTTTTATTTATGTCTAAAAACCTTGCTCTTGTGCTAAAACGTTATATCTGATGCTACTGGGAAAGTTTTCTAACAACAGTCTAACAGAAATAAAAACTTAATGAAAAACCTTCCAACAGAAAGAAAACACTTTATGAAAAACAGTTAGTGAATCACTAGGGGGAGCCTCCTCTTCTCCAGTATCACAGTATCACCAAGGTTGGAAGAGACCTCAAAGATCATTGAGTCCAACCTGTCACCACAGACCTCATGACTAGACCATGGCACCAAGTGCCACGTCCAGTCCCCTCTTGAGCACCTCCAGGGACGGTGACTCCACCACCTGCCTGGGCAGCCCATTCCAATGCCTAGCAACTCTCTCTGTGAAGAACTTTCTCCTCACCTCAAGTCTAAACTTTGTGCTGTTTGTGCTTTGGCTGTGTGATCTTTCCAACTAGTATCTGAGTGGTTGAAGTCATCCATCAGCACCAGGGCACTTGATCTTGAGGCTCCTTCCAGCTGCCTGTAGAACGCCTCATCAATATCTTCGTCCTGCTTCAGTGGTTTGTAGTAAACACCCACAACCGTATCATTCATGTTTGTATGTCCCTTCACTCTTACCCATAGGCTTTCAACACTTTTATCATCTCCCCCTGGGTTAAGTTTAACAGATTAAGATCACCCACTCCAATGCTCCTGCCAGAGCAGATTCACTTAGAGCAGGTTTCACAGAATGGCATCCAGGCAGATTCTGAATGATGACAGAGACTTGACTACCTCTTTGGACAGCCAGTTTCAGTGCTCCATCAGCCTCAAAATAAAGAAGTTCCTCCTCACATTAAGATGGAACTTCCTATGTTCAAGTTTGTGCCCATTACTTCTTGTCCTGTTGCTGGTGTCCTGATCCAGTATCAGAGGATGTTTCAATACGAGATTAAAATAAAAATGAGATAAAAATATGTGTGCTTTTATTATAAACAATAAAAAGAGAAAGTAGAAATAGGATAAAATGGGACAAAAAGGTAGAAATCAGACAAAGAGTTGGGATAGAATTACAGAGATAGTCACCACTAAGGACCCATGGCTTCCCAAGGAATCATGAACCATGGTTTCCCAAGACATCCTGTCCTAATTTTCATGTGTAGGCAGTGGGAGATTGCCTCACCTGGACCTGCAGCTTCTCCAGGTGTTCTCCTGTCATCCAGGTATGAGTGGGTGGACCTGCAGCTTCTCTAGGTGTCCTCCTGTCCTCCAGGTGTCAGTGGTTGATGCTCACTGTGGTGTCATTGACTTATTTTTATACCCTCCTTGAGTGGTCTCAGTATTTTTTTCACTGCCTTTACTCTTTACCTGGAGATACCACACATCTTCATGTCCTCACCCCTGCTGCATCCTTCAAGGGCCTGGCATACACCAATGAAGATGTACAGCACTTTGCATTCATGTGGGCAGTCCTTTGTGGAGAAGGCTCTCTCTTCTTGAAGACACCTGACCCATTCTGTGATACCTGCACAGTAAGCTTTGCTCTGCTTGAAAGTTTTGAACACAGTACTTGTGGTTTTGTGCAGCAGCCCAGCAAGCTCAGGATTACATAGCAATGGTTTGCAGTTTTGCTCTGTTGCTACCACTGGACCAGTGAGTTGTACAGATTTACTTTGCTCATGCAGCCATTGATTAGGGAGGTACACAATTCTGCCCTAGTGGAGCATGTTCTAGGATATTATAGTTTATAGTTTCATAGTTTCAGTCAGGGTTGGAAGGGACCACAAGGATCATCTAGTTCCAACCCCCCTGCCATGGGCAGGGACACCCTACACTAGATCAGGCTGGCCAGAGCCTCATCCAGCCTGGTCTTAAACACTTCCAGGGACGGGGCCTCAACCACCCCCCTGGATAACCCATTCCAGGGCTTCACCACTCTCATGGTGAAGAACTTCCTCCTCACATCCAGCCTGAATCTCCCCACCTCCAGCTTCATCCCATTCCCCCTAGTCCTATCGCTACCTGATATCCTGAGAAGTCCCTCCCCAGCCTTCTTGTAGGCCCCCCTTCAGATATTGCCATTCCTTTGTTTACTACACTGGGACATTTAGCACAGGGTAAGTTTTGTTCTTAGTTTTCATATCTGACAGCTGAGCATCACTGGAAAAGGCTGAACCCAGACTCCTGATACCATCAATAAGATCCTCCATAAGTCTTCTCTTCTCTAGGCTAGAAAGCCCCAACTCAAACAGTCTTCCTTCATAAGAGAGAGATTCCAGTCCCCTAATCATCTCTGTAGGTATTTGCTTCACCCTGCCAAGCAGTTCCTTGTCCTTTTTGAACTGGGCAGCCCATATCTGGACAAAGAACTCCATATAAGGTTGCAACAGAACAGGAGAAAGGGGGAGGTTAACCTCCCTTGAGCTGCTTGCCACACTCTTCTTGATTCATCCCACTATACCATTTCCTTTCTTGTCCACAATACAGTAATATGATAAAATACACCACCAGGATGGAAGAGACCTTGAAGATCATCGCGTCCAAACCCATCAACAAATCCAACCCACCTAAATGCAATACAATACAATACAACCCACCTAAACAACTAAACCGTGGCACCAAGCATCCCATCAAGCCTCTTCCTGAACACCTCCAATGAAGGTGACTCCACCACCTCCACGGGTAGCTGATTCCAATCGGCAATCACTCTCTCTGTATAGAACTTCTTCCTAACACCCAGTCTAAACCTGCCCTGGCGCAGCCTGAGACTGTGTCCTCTTGTTCTGGTACTGGCTGCCTGGGAGAAGAGACCAACCTCTGCCTGGCTACAACCTCCCTTCAGGGAGTTGTAGAGAGCAATAAGGTCACCCCTGAGTCTCCTCCTCTCCAGGCTAAGCAAGCCCAGCTCCCTCAGCCTTTCCTCATAGGGCTTGTGTTCCAAACCCCCTCACCAACTTTGTTGACCTTCTCTGGACACATTCCAGCAAGACAACATCCTTCCTAAACTGAGGGGCCCAGAACTGGGCACAGGACTCAAGGTGCGGCCTAACCAGTGCAGGGTACAGGGGCAGAATGACCTCCCTGCTCCTGCTGCCCACACAGTTCCTGAGGCAGGCCAGGATGCCATTGGCCTTCGTGGCTGCCTGGGCACACTGCAGGCTCATGTTCAGACTACCATCAACCAGTACCCCCAGGTCCCTCTCTGCCTGGCCGCTCTCCAGCCACTCTGATCGCATCCTGTAGCACTGCATGGGGTTGTTGTGGCCAATGTGCAGAACCCGGCACTTGGATGTGTTCAATCTCATGCCCTTGGATTCTGCCCATCTGTCTAGCCTGTCGAGGTCCCTCTGCAAAGCCTCTCTACCCTCCAGCAGATCAACTCCTGCCCCCAGCTTGGTGTTGTCTGCAAATTTACTGATGATGGACTCAATGCCCTCATCCAGATCATCAATAAAGATGTTGAAGAGCATGGGGCCCAGCAGTGATCCTTGGGGCACACCACTAGTGACAGGCCGCCAGCTGGATGTGGCACCATTCACCACCACTCTCTGGGCTTGGTCCTCCAGCCAGTTCCTAACCCAAGGCAGTGTGCTCCCATCCAAGCCATGGGTTGATAGCTTGGCTAGGAGTTTGCTGTGGGGGACGGTGTCAAAGGCCTTGCTGAGGTCCAGGTAGACCATATCTACAGGCCTCCCCACATCCACCAGACAGGTCACCTGATCATAGAAGGAGATCAGGTTGGTCAGGCAGGACCTGCCCTTCCTAAATCCATGCTGGCTAGGCCTGATCCCTTGGCCATCCTGTAAGTGCTGTGTGATCGCACTGAAGGTGACCTGTTCCATAATCTTGCCTGGCACTGAGGTCAGGCTGACAGGCCTATCATTCCCTGGCTCATCCAACCGGCCCTTCTTGTGGATGGGCACCATGCTGGCCAGCTTCCAGTCTTCTGGGACCTCTCCAGTGAGCCAGGACTGTTGAAAAATGATGGAGAGTGGCTTGGACAGCTCATCTGCCATCTCTGTCAGCACCCTAGGATGGATCCCATCCAGTCCCATGGCCTTGTGGGGGTCCAAGCAGTGGTAAGATCTCTAACTACCTCCTGGAGCAGCAGGAAACTATGCAGCTCCCTGGCTCCTTCTGCCAGCTCCACAGGCCAGCTGTCTGGAAGACCTTCTGCCCTGCTTGTAAAAATTGAGGCAAAGAAGGTGTTAAGTACCTCTGCCTTTTCCTCATCCTTTGTTACAACGTTCCCCTCCGTGTCAACCAAGGAGTGGAGGTTGTCCTTGCCCTTCTTCTTGCTATTAATGTATTTATAGAAGGACTTTTTGTTGTCCTTCACAGCAGAAGCCAGTCTAAGCTCTAAATGGGCTTTTTCCTCCCTAATTTTCTTCCTACATGTCCTAGCAACATCCCTAAACATTCCATAGGTTGCCTCCCCTTTCTTCCAAAGATGATACACCCTCTTTTTTGCCCTTAGTTCTATTAAGAGCTCATTACCCATCCAGGCTGTTCGTCTGCCCCGGCGGCTCATCTTCCGGGACACTGGCACAGCCTGTTCCTGTACCTTCAAGAGTTCTTCTTTGAAGCAGGTTCAGCTCTCCTGGACCCCTTTATTTTTAAGGGCTGTATCCCAAGGAACCTTCTGAGTTAGTTCCTTGAGTAACCTGAAGTCTGCCCTCCTGATGTCCAGAGTGGAGGTCTTCTTGCTACCCCTCTTAGCTTGGCTGAATACCGAAAACTCAATTATCTTGTGGTCATTGGTGCCTAAACACCCTCTGACCACCACATCACCCACCAGCCCTTCCCTATTGGTGAAGAGGAGGTCAAGCAGAGCCTTACCCCTGGTAGGTTCGCGCAGCACCTGGGATAAGAAGCTGTCCTCCATGTACTCCAGAAACCTCCTAGACTGCCTCCTCTCTGCTGTGTTGAGATCCCAGCAGATATCAAGCAGGTTGAAGTCGCCCATGAGAACAAGGTCAGGTGATCTTGAGACTGCCTTAAGCTGTCTATAGAATGATTTATCAACATCTTCCTCCTGGTTGGGTGGTCTATAACAGACTCCAACCAGGATGTCTGCCCTCCCAATCTTCCCTCTAATTTTCACCCACAAGCACTCAACCCAATCATCCCTGATCTCCATCTCAACGGCATCTAGTGCCTCCCTGATGTACAGGGCCACCCCTCCACCCCTTCTTCCTTGCCTGTCTCTCCTGAAGAGCCTGTAGCCGTCAATTGCAGCACTCCAATCATGTGAGTTGTCCCACCATGTCTCTGTGATGGCAACTACATCATAACTTTCCTGCTGCAACAAGGCTTCTAGCTCATCTTGTTTGTTTCCCATGCTTTGTGCATTAGTGTACATGCACTGCAGCTGGGCTGCTGGTTTCATCTCTAGCTCTAGCTTATCACCCCCATACACCTGCCTGAGGAGATTGGTTCCAGCCCCTTCCCCCTTCAAAGCTAGTTTAAAGCCCTGTCAATGAGACCTGCCAATTCCCTTCCTAGAATCTTTTTCCCTTTGGGGGACAGGCCGTTCTCGTGTATTGTGACCTTCCCCCTCCTCTGGGACAGATGTACTCCATCTGTTGCCAGTTGACCTGGTGCAGTAGAAAGTTCTCCAAGATCGAAAAACCCAAAATTCTTTTGACTGCACCAGCCTCTAAGCCACTTGTTGACTGCAGCTGCTGACCTATTCCCTTATTGTATTCCCTCCTGCATCTAACGGTATCGATGTAAAAATTATTTGTGCGCTTGACCCCTCAACCAGATGTCCCAGGGCCCTGAGGTAATTTTTGATAGCCCTGGGAGTTCTGGAGCAACATCATCATTCCCCAAGTGCATAACCAATAAGGCATAGTAGTCAGAGGGCTGTACCAGACTGGGCAGCCTTCTGGTAACATCTTTAGCTTGGGCTCCTGCTAGGCTAATAATAATTCCCTATGAGATGGGTCCGGCCGACATATGGGACCTTCTGTTCCCCTCAGGAGGGAGTCACCAATAACAATTACCCTCTTCTTTTTTTGGAGGGAGCAATACTGCATACTGCTGGCTCATGGTCATACTGTTGTCCACCAGCACTCCCAGGTCTCTTTCCACAGAGCTGCTTTCCAGAGGGTCAGTCCCTATCTTGTACTGCTATGTGGGGTTACTCCTTTCTAGATCCATACCCAACACTTTGCCATTCTTGAACTCCATGAAGGTACCTTGGGAAACAGCCGTTAAAAACAACGGGGTCCAGGAGGGCTGGACCTACTTCAAGAAAGAAATGTACCAGAAGATGAGACACCGGGGTAGATGGCCAGCCTGGATGGGCAATGAACTTCTGAGCATATTAAGGGAAAAAAAGAGGGTGTATTTTGAAAAAATTAGAGGTAACCCATGAAATGTTTAAGGATGTTGCTAGGTCATGTAGCAAAAAATGAGAGAAGCAAAATCTCGTTTAGAGCTTAGATTGGACACTTCTGTGAAGGACAACAAAAAATGCTTTTACAAATAAATTAATGGCAAAAGAAGGGGCAAGGAAAACCTCCACTCCTGGACAAGCTGTCAGCCTGAAGCTTGGACAGGTGCACTCTGTGCTGGGTTAGGAACTGGCTGGAGGCCTGAGCCCAGAGAGGGGTGGTGAATGGTGCCACATCCAGCTGGCAGCCAGTCACTAGTGGTGTCCCCCAGGGATCAGTGCTGGGCCCCATGCTCTTCAACATCTTTATTGATGATCTAGACAAGGGGATTGAGTCCATCATCAGTAGATTTGCAAATGACACCAAGCTTGGAGCAGGTGTTGATCTATTAGAGGGTAGGAGATCTCTACAGAGGGACCTCGACAGGCTGGACAAATGGGCAGAGTCCAACGGCATGAGATGTAACACATCTAAGTGCTGGATTCTATACATTGGCCACAACAACTGCATGCAGTGCTACAGGCTGGGGTCAGAATGGCTGAAGAGTGGCCAGGTAGAAAGGGACCTGGGGGTACTGGTTGATAGTAGGCTGAACATGAGTCAGCAGTATGCCCAGGTGGCCAAGAAGGCCAATGGCATCCTGGCCTGCATCAAGAATAGTGTGTCCAGCAGGAGCAGGAAAGTCATTCTGCCCCTGTCTTCAGGTCCTACAACCTGAAGGGAGGTTGTAGCCAGGTGGGGGTTGGTCTCTTCTCCCAGGTGGCCAGCAACAAAACAAGAGGACACAGTCTCAAGCTGCGCCAGGAGAGGTTCAGGCTGGATGTTAGGAAGAAGTTCTTCACAGAAAGAGTGATTAGCCATTGGAATGGGCTGCCCATGGAGGTGGTGGAGTCACCATCACTGGAGGTGTTTAAAAGGAGAATGGATGAGGCACTTAGTGCCATGGTTTAGTTGATTAGATGGTGTTGGATGATGGGTTGGACTTGATGATCTCAAAGGACTTTTCTAATGTGGTTAATTCTATTCTATTCTATTCTATTCTATTCTATTCTACTCTCTGCCCAACTGTCCAGCCTGTCCAGGTCACACTGGATGACAGCATAGCCTTCTTGTGTGTCAGCCACCCTTGTCAGTTTTGTGTTATCAGCAAACTTGCTGAGGGTATGCTTTATGAATATATTGAACAGGACTTGAAGCAGTACTAACCCTTGGGATGCACCATTTGTTATAGACCTCCAACTAGACTCTGTTCTACAGGCCACAACTCTCTGAGTTCTATCCTTCAGACACTTTCCAATCCACCCCACTGTCCATTCATCTAACCCACATTTCCCAGTCTTGCCTATGAGAATGTTGTGGAAGGCTGTCAAAAGCAAGATATACAATGCCCACTGCCCTTCCCTCATCTATTCATCCAGTTATGCTCTCATAGAAAGCTGTAAGATTAGTCAGCCAAGACTTTACCTTGGTAAATCCATGTCGACTGCTTCTAACCCTCTTTCCCTCCACATGCTTTGAGATGATGTTCAGAACAAGCTGTTCCATCATTATCCCAGCACTGGAGGTGAGGCTGACCAGCCCATAGTTTCCAGAGCCTTCTTTTCTTGTCTTTTTTGAGGATTGGAGCGGTACTGACTTTTCCTCCAGTTCTCAGATACCTTCAAAGATGGTGAAGAACGGCCCAGCAATGACTTCTGCCTGCTGCCTCAGCACTCATGGTTGCATTCCATCAGGACCAATGGATTTGTAGAGATCCAGTTTATCTATTTGATCTCTGACTTGATCCTCTTCAACCAAGGGAAAGCCTTTCTCCAATCTTTTTCTGTTCCCTCTGAAGTCTGGAACTCCTGAGGACTAGTGAGAGCAATAAAGACTAAAGTAAAGATGACATTCAGTAACCCTGCCTTCTCTGTATTTTCCATTACCATGGCACCTGCTTCATTCAGCATCAGGCCCACATTTTCTCTTTGTTTTCCTGTTGACCTTGATGTCCGTAGCCAGATTCAGTTCCAAGAAGGTCTTGGAGTTCCTCATTTCATCCCTTCATAGTCTGACAGCATTCTTGTAATCTTCCCAAGTGGTCAGTCCCTTTTTCCATTCACTGTAAAATTCCTTCTCTCACATCTTTTTTTTTTTTTCTCAGAAGCTTCCTGCTGAACCATGCAGGCCTCTTGCTTCTCTTTCCTGATTTCTTTCTCTTTGGGATACACTGATGCTGAGTTTGAAGGATGCAGTTCTTGAATATCAAGCAGTGTGTCAGGTTACACCCATCCTAGGAGGGGGTGGGCTGAAAAGAACCTAACCCCAAGGTGGAAAAAGAAATCTGACCCAGGTAGGCAGAGAGACTTGGTCCCTCCTCCAAGGAGGAGGGATCCCCAGGTCAAAGTGTATTTCACTCCCCCTTCCTGTCCACCAAGACTATTTAAGGGGTGTAATTTCCTTTTCTCTCTCTTGCTCCTGCTCCTTGCCTGTCCAAGAGGCTGCTCCTGATGTTCCCTACTGCTGCTGTAACCGCATGGTGAGGCCTTCTCCATGCTGCATCCAAACTCCTGTCCTGGTTTGGAGCCAGACAGATCCTCTATTGCCCCTGAAAGAGGGACAAAAGAATGACGCTCACATAAATGCATTGGAGAGTGATGGCAAGTTTAGGTGGAAAAGCAATTGCTGTTTTACAGAAACTACAAAACATAGTGGCAAAGAATCCCAAAGTATAGAGTCCCTTACAGCACACCCAAAGGTCCCCAATACTTCCCTTCTCCCCACCTGAGGGTCAACCCAAAACCCCACAGTGCTCTTTCTTCCCCCCCACTATTAGGCTAGTCTCAGGCTGGCCAGGTCTGAGCCTGCTCCCCATCTTCTCCTTCTGGCATTAGGCCTAGACAGGCCTAGGAGTCCTTGAGATACTCTCATACCATTACCCCATAGGGAGCATCTCCCACAGGAGCACAGAGGGAAGAGTCATAGTCAGGGTTGGAAGGGACCACAAGGATCATCTAGTTCCAACCCCACTGCCATGGGCAGGGACACATCACATGCTAGGTCAGGCCGGCCAGAGCCTCATCCAGCCTGGTTTTAAACATCTCCAGGGATGGGGCCTCAACGACCTCCCTGGACAACCTATTCCAGGGCTTCACCACGCTCACTCCTCATGTCCAGTCGGAATCTCCCCACTTCCAGCTTCATTCCATTCTCCTTAGTCCTATCACTTCACAGTTGGGTGTAAAAAGGAAAACAAAATATTATTCTAAACAAATTTAATTGGGCAGATATGTGAGATGTACCCTTAGCAGTCTCACACATTCCACTTCATTCCTTTCTTCCTTCTCTGGCTGCTGCTTCTGCTCTGCTTGGCTGGGAGAATCTTAACGCTGACCTTGCAGATAAGACTAACATTCCTTCTAACAGCTCCCTTTCTTTTCTTATTTCTACTATAGGAAGAAGAGAAAAAAGGGTTTTGGGCAGAGTGGGGCAGTTTCTCCAGTAATTTTTTGAGCAGGGGGCTTTCTATGTTGTTTTCTGATTGTAAATACCTGTATAACATTGTACATACTGTATATTTGCACATATTCATTGCATTTCATTGTAGAGTGCAGTTATTGCTTGTAAATACAGCTTCCATTTGCTTCTGACTGAGTGAGCCATGCTTCTTGTTAATGCAGTGGGAAATTTCTAAACCACTACACCTCATTATTCCCCTCAACTGGCAGGACGGAAGAGAACAAATTTGTGATCCCAATTCTTGACCAGTTATCCTAACACACTGAAACCTTTCTCCATTGTCCTTGAACATCTTCTCACCACTTTACCACTGCCTATGTGAAAGATAAAACATACAATACAAGACAACAGAACTCATTAAGTTTTTATAGCTCTACTATTAATGATCTGTAAAGATCTCGATCCAGAGAGGGAAAGAGATTCAGGTTTTTAATGGATATTCCCGTGTTGTGAAATTAGAGGCACAAACGAGGCCAAAATATCAACAGGTAGACTATTTATTACAAAAAATAAGGTGGAAGGATAAACAGAGGAAGAGGGAGAGGGGGAATAGAGAGGGAGAAAGAGAAGGAATAGGGAGAAGAAGGAGAAAGTAGGAAAGGGGTTATATTACCAATGGTCAGAGGTGGAGAGAGGGTTTTCAGAGTCCAGGATCCGTTGTGTTGGCCCGTGATGTTTCCAGCGTGTGGTTCCGTCTGCTTTCTTCTACCTTGCCAGTGTCACTCAGGGCTTTTTATACAGTTTTTTAGTCCTCAGGCAAGTGTCCAGGTGTTGTTCCCCAGGATATCGTTCTGGGAAATTAGGTAAGTGTCCAGGTATTGTTCCCCTGGAGATCGGTCCGGGAAGTCATCTTTTAGGTAAGTGTTGTTCCCCAGGACATCGTTCTGGGAAATCATCCTTAGGTAAGTGTCCAGGTATTGTTCCCCTAGAAATCGGTCCGGGAAATCATCTTTAGGCAAGTGTTCCAGGTATTGTTCCCCAGGAAATCTTTTTCTGTGTACTCAAGTGGGTTTTTGGGTAGGGTCTGGATGGAGGGTGGAGGAGATCTCCACCTCCTCCTCCTCCATCCACCCACCCACACACTCTTTACACATCAGGACCATTGTCCTTTCCTGGGGTATCTGATGGTTGGAAATGATCTTGTCCTAAAGGTGTAATGGCTGGGTCCTTGGGCCATTATTGTAGGCCAGCTGCAGTCCAGTTATCCTTTGTTGGGGCACATCTCGATTCCTGATGTAATCACAAGGTGATTTGCATCCAGGATTGGTAGACAGGATTCCTACACCACCCCGTGACCACAATAAAGGATAAGAGAGGGACAGGAAAGAAAGAAAAGGGGAAGATTTCCAGGGAAAAGAGGAAAATGGGTTTACACAATTTTCACAATAGATTTTGGTCGCCTAATGGCACGAATCTGTTTTACACCATCATTAGTTACAAATTGCATATTAGACACTACATGTTGAATCAAATGTATAAAACAGGGAATAATACAGGGTAAAAGGTGTAACAAGGCCAAAACACATAACAAATAATACAAAAATTGTTTCATCCACGGTCCTCCTGGGAGCCAGGAGAGCCAGCTCATATCCCATCCCCCCCAGGTTTGGACAGGGACATGTGTTAGCTTCCTAATTCCAGATGATATTTTCTTTACTACTTTCCCATTGTCATCAATTTGTAAACAACAGTTAGAATCATTTAATTTCCCACAAACCCCTCCTTCTTCTGCTAACAAATAATCGAGAACCATTCTATGTTGCAGGATGGCTGTTCGCATTTGTGTAGCTTGATCTGCCAGTAAGTCTAGGGCACGGGCTGTCTCATTGCTGATTACTTCTAAGACAGCTTGCAGCCTTATGATACGGTTTAAGTTATAGATTGGTTCTCGAGCACCACTAATCCATTCATGGGGGTTCCAGGTTGCAGGACCATAATATTCAATAATCCGTTGGGGAGTCCATTCACCCTTTCCCCATTGTTGACCACTACCCCTGGTCAAGTGAGTGGAGATGGACCTCTTCCTTTTTCCCTGGTTATCATATACTTTGATCCCCAGAGCATTTCTTTCTCTACCTAGGAGTAAGAAAAATAATGGGTGGATTAGTTCAATATAGCATATCCCAGTCCAATTTGGTGGTAATTTTTTGTAGGCCCGGTGTCCGCATAGCCAATAGTGACCTTTCAGTGCAGTAGTTCCATTTTCAAACAGGCCTGTGGGGGTTGTAGGCATCTGGAAATATGGAGAATTTGTCATGCCCAATGGATTGGGGAAAAGGACATGGTTCCATCTCCCCTCAGGATGAGCATGACCCACCATTGTACAATACCAAGCACCCGAATCATTTTTCCACTCACATGTTTGGTAGAGGAGTGGACCATATTTTTCTCTGAAATCATATACACGAGACACATTTTCTCTTGACCAAAACCCCTCAAAGTCCTTAACTCCCCCAGTTTTGTTAACCCATATCCACCAGATGTGTGTATCTAAAGCCAGGTCTTTTCTTTTAAAACATCAAGCCTAGGAGGTTAGTTGGAAACTCCCCCACGACCATTGACACCTTTGTGTCCTTATCTCCCCGGTAAACGTATCCGGATGGTTGCTAATGCTTGTGCATGGGTTTTACCCAGAGCATCGGCTACCAGCAATTTCTGTTTGGAGAGCACCACTCCACTATCAGTAGCATCCTTCGTTTTAATAGCCGAAATCTGAGCACCAGTGTCCACTAAAAATGTAATAGGAATTTGTTTTGGTCCTACAATGCCAGTGATTAGTAAATCGCCCTGGCCATTTTCGGTGAGCTGACGAATATACATCCACCCCTCACCCCTCCGCTCACCATTGAGGAGTGAAGTCTTCAGTTTCCCTGAAGCTGAAAAGAAGGCACGCCTTTATTCTCATCAGATAAGTCTATTAAGGGGGGAGCAGTGGGCTCAATTTTCTGATTGGGCTCGGGCCAGTTCTTCACCATAATTTCTAATTGCTTTGTGTTTAGCCCATCTATCACCTCTTTTGGGATATTTTTCTTTTGACCTAAACCCCACCAATATTGCCGGGTGTTTATATGTTCCCTGCCCCCTGTTCCAAGCCGGCTGGGGGCACGGTTAAACCCCTGAGAACTTGAGGGTAGGTGGTTCATTTTCACATGCCTCAAGCCTCTAGTTTCAGGTTTTTTAATTTCTTCAGGGATACTATACTGCCTGGCATAGTCTAATAACTCCCTTCCCACTTCTTCCCATGTCCATGGTTTCAAGTCAGGCCGGCTCCCTCCAGGTGTTAGATTATCTGTTAGAGCAGCCTGCATCCTGGAAGAAAGTGGGGTATCCGCTATTTCCTTTTGGAGCTGGATACCTTTTATTTTAAGCGAGTCAGGGAGACCCCTGACCAGAGGAGTCATCCTGTTCGCATCCACCAGGAGAGAAAGGGGGGATTCAAAATGATGTTTTAGTTCTCTTTCGTATATCATTTGCAGGCATGCAGCCCTTTGCACATTCTCCATTATCTGATTCATCCCTCCCCGCAGAACTACAGGTTCCCCTCTCTCCTTTGGATCAAACCCCCCGCCCAATAGGCAGCTCGCTGGGTAAGGCTCCAGGGTCCACTTCTGTTTTTCGTGGTTAGAAAAACATTATCACCCCAATAGCCCATGGCTTCAGCTTCTGTTAGCATAATCTGATCACCACCAGTTTTTGAGACTCGCCATACATATTCCACCTCAGATTCCCCAGCAGAGCGTGAAAATTCTTTACGAATTTTGGCCAGCTCAGTTGAAGAGAAAGGTGTCTCTTTAGTTGTGATAGTGGGGGTAGTTTCTCCATCCTCATATAAAACTTCAGTTTTAATGAGAGGTCTGACATGCACAGCAGCTTCCTTAGCTGCTGTCAATTCTGCCCGAGGGTACACGGGGACAGGATCCGGGTAATTCACCTCCTGTTTTAATTCCAACTGACTTCTAAGATCTGCTATTACGTTTTTTAAAGTGGCAACATGGCTTCGTAGTGAGCCTACTAAGCCCTGTAAAGAGGAAATAGTTTTATTCTCTTGCTCGTGCCATTCCTCTTTCTCCTTCACTGCAGCTGCTAAACAGGCACCTAACACAGCACAAATAAAAGCTTTCCCTTTTCCGGTTTTTGCTCTTGCTTCTTTCTGCAGAGCCAAAATACGATCAACCACACTCTGGAAATTATTCCAGTTTTCATAAGCCCAATCAAGACCTTGTATAGATGGGCGGGCACCGTGAGTTTCTAAAAGGTTAAAAAGCCTCTCACTCCGGGCCATCTCTTTTCTTTCACAAAGCATTTCTTAATAGGGTGCTAAGTTCCACAGGAAAGTCAGACCAAAACCACCAACAAAATCTTCCCTGAAAAGACGTACACTTTAAGAAGGCTTACTCCACAATAATCTTCTCCAGGAAAAAAAAAAAAAAAAATGCACAATAGATTTTTCAGGAGAAGTCACACACAAGAAAAAACAATCAACCTGGGCTTCTCAACAGAAAATCACACTATTTCCCTAAGAAAACCCACACTTGCAAAAGCTTCTCAGCTTTTGTTCCTCAAATTTTCCGTTACAACAGGACAAGAACCTTGCGTTTCTTAGGGAAGAGTTACTCTGCTACCCTTAGAGAACGCACACACTTCTCAACTTCTACTTCAATACTGGGCTTCTCGGGAAGCCCGAGACAATATACACACTTCACAAATATCACCAACACTGGGTTTCCCAAAACTGGGCTTGTCAAAACAGGGTACTGAGAATTCTCGGGGAGGTCACACTATAAAATCAACATTTGTACCCCAGTTAATCTTCCCCGGGAAAGCACACACATTTAAAGCAGGGTACAGAGGATTCTCGAGGAGGTCACACTATGAAATCAGCATTTGTACCCCAGATAATCGTCCCCGAGAAAGCACACACGTTTAAAGCTTTTGAGATCCCACACAGTCTCTCTGAAAACTTTCACTTCGTCCTTCTCCGGCCACTTCCCTCTCGGAGAGTGAAACGCGAATCTGGACTCCGCACTCACTTCGTACTCAGAGTACGTCTCAGACACACACACACATTTAGGGGTTCTCAGAAATGCAATAGTCTTGCTGTGATACTTTCACTGCACGGGAATCCTGCCGACTACGCCAATTGTAAAGATCTCGATCCAGAGAGGGAAAGAGATTCAGGTTTTTAATGGATATTCCCGTGTTGTGAAATTAGAGGCACAAACGAGGCCAAAATATCAACAGGTAGACTATTTATTACAAAAAATAAGGTGGAAGGATAAACAGAGGAAGAGGGAGAGGGGGAATAGAGAGGGAGAAAGAGAAGGAATAGGGAGAAGAAGGAGAAAGTAGGAAAGGGGTTATTACCAATGGTCAGAGGTGGAGAGAGGGTTTTCAGAGTCCAGGATCCGTTGTGTTGGCCCGTGATGTTTCCAGCGTGTGGTTCCGTCTGCTTTCTTCTACCTTGCCAGTGTCACTCAGGGCTTTTTATACAGTTTTTTAGTCCTCAGGCAAGTGTCCAGGTGTTGTTCCCCAGGATATCGTTCTGGGAAATTAGGTAAGTGTCCAGGTATTGTTCCCCTGGAGATCGGTCCGGGAAGTCATCTTTAGGTAAGTGTTGTTCCCCAGGACATCGTTCTGGGAAATCATCCTTAGGTAAGTGTCCAGGTATTGTTCCCCTAGAAATCGGTCCGGGAAATCATCTTTAGGCAAGTGTTCCAGGTATTGTTCCCCAGGAAATCTTTCTGTGTACTCAAGTGGGTTTTTGGGTAGGGTCTGGATGGAGGGTGGAGGAGATCTCCACCTCCTCCTCCTCCATCCACCCACCCACACACTCTTTACACATCAGGACCATTGTCCTTTCCTGGGGTATCTGATGGTTGGAAATGATCTTGTCCTAAAGGTGTAATGGCTGGGTCCTTGGGCCAGCTGCAGTCCAGTTATCCTTTGTTGGGGCACATCTCGATTCCTGATGTAATCACAAGGTGATTTGCATCCAGGATTGGTAGACAGGATTCCTACATGATCACATCCGTGCATATCATTAAAGTACAGATAATATACCAGCAGGCATTATCAAGCTATCAGTTCAAATAATTCATTTTTAAATTAACTCTTCTATTTTTCTTGCCAGTTTGTGTTGCAAACAAAAACTTTCTGTCAAATTGCTGTTCTGCAGCTATTTGATCCTCCATTTTCTTATGAGGCAAAAAGTTATTGTGGATTTGCTATACAATTGCTAATCAATAACTATTTAATATTCATTCAATATACACAATTTTACTTACATTTTCTTAAATACATTGAATTGAGGTGAAGTACAAAAAAGTTGCTCTTTTATTTAGAAAACAGGAGAAAAGATATGAGAGAAATTTTTTTAGGTTTTCCAGTAAATCCACTGAAAGATAAGCCACAGTCCATAAAAGTTCCATATCTCACCCTCAATGCTATACAAGAAAGCACAATTAATAGAAAGTATTATTATTATTTAGTAAGTATGGTCATCACGATGGATGTGGATTTTGGTCCCTGTGCTTATTCCAGGCTCTGCTACCAATCTATGGGGCACTTCCAATCAAGACAAAACTGTTGGCCTTGCTAGTCAGGGAAGAAGTAAGGGTGGTATTTAATAGAAATAATTCCTCCCTCAAGAGAAAGATGTCCCACTGTGGTGAAGAGGTTATTGATTTATTAGTATGAAATATGAGTTATATAAATATTAATTTTATTAATTATAAACATTATTTATAACTGATGAATCACTATTTTATATACAAATTCTAGTGCATGATTGTGAAATACATCCCATAAGTGGTTTAGTATTTACAATTTGGACCCAGTTAGAATATTTACAGAACAAATTTCTATTAATGGAATAAAGCATGTAATTCTGCCTCTTGACCACCAGGTGGCGACTCGATAGGACCTTGGTGGCTGCTTACCTATATGTCACAATGTGTCAGAGGCTTCAGCTGGAAATGTTATGCTGCTAGCCGCACGTACTTTGAATTGAATGTTACTGAGTGGAGAGCATGTGGAAGCTACACTTTGTCCTTTGTTTGTAGCAAGATTAGGTGCTGCGGCAGGCTGCTGTTGCCTGGGGCTGGCTCCCGGGCTGGTACAGATGGCGATGGTAGGGGCAACTTCCTCTCTCCTGCAGCAGCAGACAGGGGGCAGAATGTAGGCTAGCCAGTAAGCAGGCTCCCTTTCTAGGACTCAGGCATCTCCCTCTGGACAGTAGGGAGCAGACTTGAGGGGTCGGCCCAGCAGGGCTGGTAGGGCTGATCCCCGTATGGGGTTGGCTCTTGTAGCAATGACCTTCAGGGCTGGTGAGGATGGCCCTGGGGAAGAGGAGCGGCTGGAGTGGCATGGCAGCTTTCCCTTTGCTTGGCTCAAAGGAGCAGGCGGGACCCTCTCAGAGTGGTCCCAGCTTTGGAGCACAGGGCATGGACAGTGCTCTGGATTTCTCTGGGGTTCATAGGGCACTGAGTGGCAGATGTAGCAGCTCCTCTTCTCTTCCGCAACAACAGGGTCACTCAGGCATGTGGCTAGGAGCTGGTCCTGCTTTCCAAGCTGATGCACAGGGTTGTGCAGTTCATTACTCTGCTACTTAAGGCTGCAGCAGACGTTTGGACTGCCGGACACCGCTTGTCCCTTCTCCACCAACTGGGCAGTCTCTCTTACACTCAGGGGTTCAGTCCTCTTGAAGACACAGCAGGCTCTTCTTCCGACCAGTGGGGCTTGCAATGCAATGCTGTGACTTCTCAGGCTTTCAGTGAGGGTCCCTCCTCTGGAGATACTCTCAGGGTTAAGGCTCGACGGGCCTGTCCAGATGCTGGCTTCTCCTCATCTTGCAAAGACTGCTGGTTTGCTTGCATGTGTGAGAGAGAAGACTTACTAGCAATGAGTTTAATAGCAAAAGCTATGGCCTGTAGGTAATGAGCTTAGTAGCTCAGGCAAAGAGCAAGGGCAAAGAGTGAGGGCAACTTGCTTACAAGTTGGCTGGATTTGGCCAATGGGCACTCTCATAAACAACCCAGCTTTAGCGTACAGAAAGCGTGAAGCTAGAATTATGCCCACACATGGTATTAGCACTAGCATCCCATGCTATGGGTACATGCAGTTCTTTGTGCTGCCTGGCTGCTG
This sequence comes from Colaptes auratus, assembly GCA_015227895.2. Classification (NCBI taxonomy): domain Eukaryota; kingdom Metazoa; phylum Chordata; class Aves; order Piciformes; family Picidae; genus Colaptes; species Colaptes auratus. Next base: position 74,954,982 of record CM026897.1, on the reverse strand, counting down.
CCTTAGCCTTTGCTCCCCTCAGGAAAGAAGGGGAATGAGTCTACACGTGCTGGGACAAGTTTCAGTATCTGAGGCATAATTCTACAAATATGGTGCCTTCACCACACCCACTTATAGTACTTCAGAAAATACATTTATGACTTCAAAACTTTTTTTTCCACATGTACTTTGCACAAAGATGTGAGGTGCAAATAAATTTGTAGTGGGGTGAGAAAGTTCCACCCCCACACACACACAAAGAAACCACAGCTAACTCAGTTGGAAAAGCAGATGAAAGCTATATTTACAGGCATAAATGGAATGCAATGAATATGTACACAAATATACAATATTTACAATATATACAGAAATACACAGCAATGAACGTAATGCAGAAAAGCCTTTTCCCTCCAGCTTGCCAGGGGGGTTCAGGGAACCCCCCTCTCTCCCTCCCTACCTCCCCTTTTTCCCAAAAAGGGTTAGAGAGAGAGAGAGAGAATTAAGGAGAAAAATTCTGTTAGCTCAAAGTGAATGCAAGAATTAGTTTTCTTATCTGGTTAGCTTTGTTAATTCAAGGTTGCTCCTGTCCGGCAAAGCTGTTGCTTCAGAGAGAGAGAAGCCGTCCAGCCCACAGGAACAGAGAGAACAGACTGAATTGACAGAACCCAAACCCAAAGCTGCAGTCCACCAATCCACCAATGAAATTAGGTTAGACTATCTTGGTTTTGTTTAAATATCAAAAACATTTAGCCAGAGTGTTCAGCAACTGTCTCTTTCTTAAAGGCACAGCTTAAATCGGTCACAATCCACCCCTGTTAAACAATTTCACTGGCTGTTCATACTGTCCATCCAATCTAAAACAATATTTAAGAAGATAGATATATAACTCAAATAGACAAATATTATTTATTTAGAAATGTCGTGTTCAGAGAGGAATGGGCATCCAGGATATGTGGACAAGAGTAAAACAACAGGCCTGAAACTGCAGCTTTCTCATGTCAGGAGTAAACTGGAGGTTGCTGCTTCTGGGAAACAAGGACTGGAAGGCTGTGATTATATAGTACAACAGGAGGTAATTTGATAGATTTAGCTGGAGCATACTATCCTTGTCCTGTAGGCTGTAAATGCAATGAGTTCTCATCCCTTCTGTGATACTGTGTAAAAACTTACCTCTATGTAGAACACCCCATAATTATCATCTTCTGAAATACTACCAATGTCTTTTTGGTTGGTTGGTTGGTTGGTTTGCTTTGTTTTAAATATTCCTGGATTACTGATATTTGAGATGTCCACACCTTTCCTAGCCAGGAGCACTTTGAGCGCTGGAAAGGGAAACAAAGTGTCAGCACCTTCCTAGGAATTCAGAGTGCTGTCAGGGGTCTGCCAAGGCAATGCACTGAAAAATATATATAATGAGCAGCCTTTTCTGGTGACATTTCCAAGTAGAAAATGAGATATTTTCTTTTTGACAGAATCCATTTCCTCACACCAAAAAATAAAATAGAATAAAATAAACCAGAGCACTCACCTAAGGAATAGCTCTTTTATACCTGATGGGTTGTGGGTAGCTGTGTCAAGAGCAAAATACAGCCCTTTACTGACAGTTTGGAACAAAGATTTCTGTCTGCTCCTGATAAAAGCTGATTCCATTTAAACTGAGGGATTTGGGGCTTTAATACTCTGTTTCACTGTTTTTGAAAAGTGTGAGTCACAAAACCATTCAGAATGATAAAATACAATCTGGACTGAATTGAGTGTGAATTGAGGATCTTTTTTCTTTTTTTTATTAAAGGTGAAACCTGATTCTTCAAAACTCTCAGGATCCTTTTCTCCCCCTAAGTAAATAATAGGAAGCTGTAATAAAAACATTGTCTTTTAAAACATAGCACTCTTGCAGATATGCATAATATACTATTTCTGACTGCACAAGATCCTTAGGTAATTCAAAATATATGCCTGTCCTGAATCTGATATTTTCTTTGCAGTGGATACAACTCTTGCTGACAGTCATGCTTGCAAACTACATTCTTGATACATAGTCATGGCTTTTTGTATGTAACATACCAAGCATTTAAAAGTAGAGGCAGGGCAATAGATTTTTAGCTCTGGCTATAAGATAGTTACAGAGTACTTCATTGAAAAATCAACAACAGACCCCTTCTCTCCTTAGATATCTCACATCCTTGTTGTGGAGTTGTTAACTGCTTAGCAAATCAAAACAACAACAGTCTCAAGCTGTTTTCTGTGTAAAAATATGTTTTTCATGTCAGGATGGTTTAAATGCTGTAGTATTAATTGTCATTACATTTCATTATGTAGAATCAGAGAGCATTTGTTACAAAGCCAAATATGAATTAGTCAGAAAGTAATCATGCAAGATAGTGAAAGATACCCAAAAGAACTAGGACCCAAGGAAATAGGTTGCTCAGCACTTTCAATGATTCTCTTTTTCTCAGGCAAAAAAAAGTTTAATACAAAGATCACTAATGTAGTTAATTTTCATGGTTTTCTTTTGTACTCCATCTCAACTATGACAATCTATGTATTTTACTTTTCATGGTTTTCTGTCCTCCATGTGATGAATCATCTTTCCATGTTCTGCTTCTGCTAATTTTGCTGTGTGTCCCTGGGTGATCTGTTAAGCCAGTAGTGTGCTGAGTTGCCAGAGGTTCATGGGCTATTAATTGAAGAATTTATTAAAAAAAAAAAATAAATTGTGAAAACTGCAGCCTGTAGGATGTGTGGTTTTGGTTTTACATATATATAATGTTTATAAAAGATCCTATATTGCTCTTTGATCTGGATTAGACTTTTTCATCGTTTAAAGATGGAAGCTAGGGTATGGTACATCAAGTTGATATAAACTTTGAACATAAATTTGCACCCAAAGTGAATAGACAGCGCTTTCCCATATTTAAATTTCTTATTATCTGTAAAACATAAAGGTGGGGACATTTTCTTATTGTCTTGCAGTAGGCAATAGGTCATTTTAATTGACAATATAATTCATCTATGTCAGGCTCCATATACTGCAATACCAGGGACAGCCCTGAGAGCTCTGAATGTCATGAAAATCAGAATATGACAGCATTTTAATCAGCAGATAATTCTTCACTGGATGAGTGTTACCTGGTTTACCCTTGGTACAGATGTCATAACTAGTTTTTTTTTCATGTTTTTGAGAACACTGTCACTTGAGCCACTGACATTCACCTCTGTCCACCTCAGCCCCTGTCTCATTCTTTGCTTAGCTCTACTCTTTATTTATTAATGTGCTGTGTTTTTGTAAACAATAATTTATGGAAGAATATGCTAGCAGATCATAAAACTTTGAATATCAAATCTTCCTGCTTTGTAAGAGTCAAGGCTTCTTTTCTTCTTTCTTTGTTTCAGCAAAGTCTCATAACTCTTTTTCTGAGATCCCTGCTCAAAGATCCCTTCCTTCAGATGAATATGGATTGTTTGGAAGATATTAAACACTTCAGCTTCCACCATCACTTCCTCAAAAATAGTAATACTTTATGAAAACTTGTCAGAGGTCCAAAAAGCATTTCTAAACAAACCTGTATTTAGGAATAACCCCATACTAGATGTAGTTAGAGTTCCCTCTGTTCTTCCTCATTATTCACAAGCTCAGTTATTGAAAGCTCACTTAATTTTAATAGTTAGACTTTTATCTGAAGAAGTTCATTTTACTGTCAGTAATATTGCTACACAGGAATTGTAGGTTCCACACAAAGCTTGTGGTTGTTCGTCTTCCAGGAAATAAAAATGCATATGTATAATGTATAATTAAAGAGGTTAGAATTAATTTCTAAGTTACTATTTAGTTCCTATTTGATAATATTTTCATATAAGTTCTGTGTCTTTGTCTGGAAATGTATTTTAGTAAAACTAGATTCTTTATTTGGAACTCTTTTTTCTCTGAAGATTTATTTGGATGGACAAAACTCATTAAAGATTCTTTTAAACAATTTGGTTTCTATGTCATTAACACATGTGGTCAAATCATTTAAAGAGAATCATGTCAAAATGGCTGTATGGCAGTATTTTCTAAGATATTTTCTTTCACAGGTTTATCGTGTGTGAAAACCTCTTTTATTAACTAAAATACCATCCTCAGAAGAATTCTAGGCTCACATGGTCTGTAGAAGAGCCAGAAGAGTCCCACTACATGTTTTTTAAAACAACAACAAAAAATGTTATTTTTACATGGATATTTTATTTAGGGCTTAGTGTGTTTTATTTCTAGAAACAGTTTCTAACATGAACACTTGTTCATGATTCACTATGATTCTGTGTTCTGCAAACTTCTGGGGTTTTAGTATATTTTTTTGTGGCTTCTTTTACTTTGGTAGTAAAAGAGCTATTTTTTGAATACAAGCATATAATTTTTTTTTTCCCCCCACTAGATAGTCTAATTAAAAAACAAACAAACAAAACCAACTTGTTTAGCTCTATTCTCCTTAGTAGATGCTCTATGGACAAAGATTTTAACTGAATTATTTCACTTTACTAAACTTCAATACAATACAATACAATACAATAAATCCAGGTTGGAAGAGACCTTCAAGATCATCGCGTCCAACCTATCAACCAATCCAACCCACCTAAACAACTAGATCATGGCACCAAGCACCCCATCAAGTCTCCTCCTGAACACCTCCAATGATGGTGACTCCCCGAAGACTACATTAGAAATACATGTATTTTTATTCTAAGAATCTCTAGAACATTTTTAGGCCAAATTGTACTATAGAAGTATTTCAGAAATATTTTAAATTATTTGAGATGTTTTAAAAATTTCTGAAGCATCCTTATCATTGAACACTGAACATTAGACTTTTAAGACATAGCCACTCCCTAAGTGGCTACTTTTGGGGTTTGGTGTTGTGTTGTTTTGGTGTGTTTTTTTTGGGGGGGGGTATTTTCTTTGTTGTTTGTTTGTTTGTTTTCCTTTAGTAAATATATTAATTAAAAGAATTAACAAAGTAAAAGAATTAACAATTACATAAATACAGCATTTATGAAATTACATTAGTTTTTGAGAAATATTTTACTTTACACCAATCCAGAAAAGCCTTTCTCTGGTTGCTTAAAAAACACCCTTAAATCCTCCAAAAGTAAATCAGACCCATTGTTTGGACTACTTCTTGCTTTATCTGGTCAAAGGCTGTTTGTTGCTCAGGTCCCCACTGGAAACTTCTGAGTCACATCTGTGACAGTTTTAGGCTATGCCTTTAAGGACAATTACTGAAACACTCTGGCTGAATGTTTTGGTGTAAAAAGGAAAACAAAAGATAGTTCTAAACGAATTTCATTGGTAGAACGGTGGGAATGTAACTTTAAGTTTTACTCTGTGCAGTCAGTTTGTGTCTTGGTCTGTTTCAGTCTGAGTCCAGACAGATGTTTCTCTTTCTATATTTGGCATGGACTTTCAACTAACGAGATAAGAAACTAATTCTTTCTTCCTTCCCTTGGCATATGCTTTGAATTAACAGAATTTCCCCTAACAATTACTATTCTCTATAACCCTTTTTAGAAAAAAAGGAGGAAGGGATAAAAGGGGTTTTTGGGGGGGCCTTCCTCTGATGAGGGGAGGGGCAGGTTTTCTGTGTCATGTTCTTTGCTGTGTATTTTTGTATATACTATAAATACTGCATGTTGTGTATATATTCACTGCATTTCATCCTGCTTGTAAAAATATAGCTTTTTTCCATCTGCTCCTCTGACTGAGTTAGACATGGTTTCTGTATGGGGGGAGAACTGAACTTTCTCTCACCAACACATAAATTAATTGGTGGCCCAATGTGAGGCTTGGATAATTGCTTTCCAGAAGCAGGGCAAAATTTGCTTGATTTATGGTCTGCTCAGATCAGAATAGCAAAATAAAAGTGCTTTGGATTTTTAAACAATTACTCTTCTCAATTTGCAGCGTATTGATTTACAAGTATTTGCTGGGACTGATGTGTGGCCGTTTAGGCAGGTACTTAATGTACAAATTATATTTTTGGTTTAAGGATAAGATTCAGCTTCTCTATGACTAGTTTCTGGGATTTTTTTGGCTTAATAAATATGGAAATGTGACTGCTACGACTCTGCCTATCGAGATACGGGAGTTCAGAATTCCGGTAGGTGAAAGAGTAATTTTAAGTGATGGCTGGGATCCAAAACCAATTTATTTTATATGTGTAATCAGGCTGTTGGTTGTATGTAGTTGTTAGTAACTCTGATACGGGAGAAGAAGGTATCTAAGACTTGTTTCATTATTAACCATAAACCGAAGAGGAGAAGGAGACATAGCTCTAACTCGACCCCAGAGATTTCTAGCGATAAGGAGAGTGGAGAATCTGAATCAGTTAAGAATAGAGCTAAACAGACTATCAGAAAGGGTGCTTTGAATGGTGCTGTTGATGAATCTGGCAATCGGCCAGCTGCAGCACCAGTGGCAGTGGCAGCTCCTAACATGGCAGCCATTAGAGGGACAAAGCCATTTCCTTCGTCTTCAGCAGGACCGGAATTGTCCTCTACGGCAGCTGTTCCATCTCAAAACCTGTCAGTTTCTCTTAAGGCAGCTGTGAATTCAAACACAGCTCCAATTAAGCAAGCAGCAGCATTAGATAACAGCGGTGGAAGGCGCAGAGCTGATCCAGGTATTGAGATTTCTTGGGGAGGTCACGCCGTAAAAATCAACATTTGTACCCCAAAATATTCTTCCCCATTTAAAGTTTTTGAGAACCCCCTCATGCTGTCCCACAGCCTTTCACTTTGTCCTTCTCTGGCCATTTCCCTCACAGAAGAGCAAAAATGCAGATCTGGACTCCCATTCGTTTTGTACTCAAAGTACATCTCAGGCATACATGTATTTTGGGGTTTTCATCAATGCAATAATCTCACTGTGATACTTTCACTATATGTGAATCCTGCTGACTACACCATAAAATGTTTTGATCTAGAAGCTGAGATGCAGTTCTTTTGAACAGTCCCCTAAGTGAAATTAAGACACAAACAAGACTGTTTATTGAAGAGAGAGAGAATGGATCGAGTGAAACAGAAAAAAAAATAAAAGGGAGAGAGAAGGATCAGGGGAATGGAGAAAGAGAGTGGGAGAGATAATTACCACCCCATGGTCCTTCTTTGACTGGGGGGAGAATGTTCCTGGTCTTCTGTCTCAAGCCTGATATGTCCCAGGTAATGTTTCCCTCCATAAGATGGCATAGCCCAGGATTTTTGTACTGTTCCTGATTCCTTCATCATAGCTCCCACAGTAACAATGCCTTCATGGCCTAGTATACTATCTCACAGAATCACCGAAACCATTCCATTGGAAGAGACCTCAAAGACCATCCAGTCCAACCCTTGATCCAGTTTCAGGTCAATACTAAACCATGCTCCTAAGCACCAGGTCCATAAGCTGCTTAAACACCTCAAAGTGACTCCACCACTGCCCTGGACAGACCATTCCAATATTTGCTAACGCCCTCTGTGAAGAAATATTTCCTAGCTTCCAGCCTGAACCTCTTCTGGTGCAGCTTGAAACTATTTCTTGTAGTCTAGTCTCTTGACACCAAGGAGAAGAGGCTACCCCCTTCACACTCCAAACTCCCTTCAGGTGGTTGTAGAGAGCAATGAGATCTCCCCTCAGCCTCCTCTTCTCTAGACTGAACAACCCCAGATCCTTCAGATGCTTCTCAGAGACCATGTGCTCCAGGACATTCACCAGCCTTGTTGCCCTTCTCTGGTCACATTCCAGAACCTCAGTGTCTTTCTTGTAGTGAAGGGACCAGAACTGATCACAGTACTCAAGGTGTGGCCTCACCAGTGCTGAATACATGGGGAAGATCTCCTCCCTATTCCTGCTGGCCACTGTGTTTCTAATACTAAGCCAGGGCACCATTGACTTTCCTAGCCACCTGGGCACACTGATGACTCATACTTAATTGACTGTCAACCAATACCCCCAGATTCCTCCCTGAGTTGCAGTTTTCCAACCACACATCCCCAAGTCTGTATTTTGCTGTCATGGACAGAGAGAAAAATGACTGACACCAAGTTGTACTCAAGCATCAGCCATCAGCAGCAGCCACTTTATTAATACACATCATAGCTTATATATCCTTCTTTCTGTGTCCGCCCACCTTTTGTCCTTAAGCAATTGGCTTGGGCTTGCTGGCCCCACATACATCTCTCCCCCTTTTGATAGCACCCCAGAATTCTCTTGTTTCTTCCTTTATTATTCACAGATCTTCTTCCCTGGAGTTGTTGAATTCCTGATTCAAGGGCAGAGCTCAGCTTTATTCAAGGCTAAAAGCTGCCCACAGCCACCTGCTTATCTACAGTTTGCCATGGGGTGTTTGTGATCCAGGGGGAGGACCTGTCACATGGCCTTGTTAAACTGCATACAGTTAGCCTTAGCCCAATGTTCTAACGAGTTCAGGTGCTGCTGTAAAGACTCACTAACCTATAGGAGCTTGGTGTCATTTTGTGGTACTTTGAGGCTAAGCCTTTAAAATTTAGCTGCAGATTTCAAGCAGAAAAGTAGAAAATATAAATAATTCACTATTGGGTGTAAAAAGGAAAACAGAAGATTATTCTAAACATATTCATTGGATAAATATCTGGGATAAGAGAAGCTGTAGCATAACAATTCTTCACATTTAACTTCCATTCCCATTCCTTTTTTCTTCTCCTCTGATCACCATCATTGGAGGTGTTTAGGAGGAGACGTGATAGGGTGATGGGTTGCATGGTTTAGTTGATTAACTGGGTTGGTGTGACCGTTTTAGGCTGTGCCTTTTAGAAAGGGACAGTTGCTGGAACACTCTGGCTGAATGTTTTGGAATAATAATTGAAAACAAAGATAAAGTCTAAACGAATTTCATTGGTAGATTGGTAGAATGCAACTTTAAGTTTCAGTTGTTTGAATTTCAGTTCAGTTCTGGATGTTTTGGAATAATAATTGAAAACAAAGATAAAGTCTAAACGAATTTCATTGGTAGATTGGTAGAATGCAACTTTAAGTTTCAGTTCTGTTTGAATTTCAATTCAGTTCTGTCTGTTCCAGTCTGTCAGCCTGTCTGTTTCTGACTCTCTCTGAAGCTATAGCTGCTGGATGGAGTCGACCTTGAATTAACAAAGCTAACCAGATAAAAAAACTAATTCTTGCACACGCTTTGAGCTAACACAATTTCCTCCTTAATTACCTTTTTCTCCCTCTCTTAATCTTTTTGGGAAAAAAGGGAGGTAGGGAGAGAGAGGGGGTACAGGAGGGGGGAACCCTCCTGGCTGGAGGAGGGAAAGGTCTTCTGTATTACATTCATTGCTGTATATTTCTGTATATATTGTAAATACTGTATATTGTGTACATATCCATCTGCATTTCATTCCTGCTTGTAAATATAGCACCTTCATCTGCTTCTCCAACTGAATTAGCTGTGGTTTCTTTGTGTGTGGGGGAAGAACTTTCTCTCACCACCACATATTTTATTGGCAGCCCAACGTGTGACTTGTGAATAATTGCTGTCCAGAAGCAGGGCAAAATTTGCTTGATTTATTGTCTGCTCAAGTCGGAGTTGCAAAAATGAAAGTGTCTTGGATTTTAGAGCGTCTAGTCTTTTCAATTTGTTCTGTACTGATCTACAAGTACTTCCTAGGACTGATTTGTGATCGCTTAGGCAGAAACTTAATGTATAAATTTTATTTATGGTTTAAGTATAAGATTCAGCTTCTCTATGACTGGTGTCTGGGATTCTTTTGGCTTAATAGATACAGAAATGTGACATCAACCACTCTTCCAATCGAGATAAAGGAGTTTAAGATTCCAGTAGGTGAAAGAGTAGTTTTATCAATGGCTGGGATCCAAAGGTGATTTATTTGATGTGTTTGAATCTGCTGCTGGTGACAGTGATTACATACTTGTTATATGCACTGTACCAGGAGAAGAAGGTATCTAAGGCTTGTTTTGTCATTAAGCATAGATCAAAAAGAAGAAAGCATATTTCAACTCCAGAGATATCTAGTGATGAGGAGAATGGAGAATCTGTTTCAGTTAAAGATAGAACTAAAAAGTCTATTGGAAAGGCTGCTCTGAACAGTGATGTTGGTGGTTCCGGCAATCAGCCAGCTGCAAAGGAAGTGGCAGCACCTAACATGGCGGCTCCCAAGTCCTCAGCAGCCATTAGAGAGGCAAAGCCATTTCCTTCTTCTTCTTTGGAAGGACCAGAAGTGTCCTCCACAGCAGCTGATCCATCTCAAAACCTGTCAGTTTCTGTTAAAGCAGCTGTAAATTCAAACACAGCTCAAATTAAGCAAGTAGCAGTTTTAAATACAAGAACTGGAAAGCACAAAGCTGATCCAGGAGCTGACAGGGGAGAGCAGCAAGATACTGATGCTGGTGAGGGAACTTCTACTAAAAAAGAGCCTGCTGAGGAGGAAGAGAAGGTTTATCTTAAAGATATAGCTGAGTTATTAAGATCATCACAGTATGGAGATGCAGGATAAATTGCTGGTAGGAGAGTAGCTGGTGGTGGTGCTTCTGAGCTTAAAGAGATCCTTAGGAGAGTGACAGTAGGATTATGGGGACAACATGTTCAGGAAGATGAGATAGATCAGGAAGAGGATGATATTCAGAACTGATCGGACCCCCGTGAAGAGCTTCGAAAACATGCAGAAGCATTACATCAGAGCAGATAATGAGCCAGTTCTAGATTGGCTTGGTAGATGTTACAATACAGGTGCACCAGCTCTAATAGTTGGAGACAAGTCAGCAGCTCAACTAGGAACTCTCTCAAAGGATAATGGAATAGAAAGACATCTAGGCAGGTGTCTCAGTAAGGTTTCTCTGTGGGTATGCCTTTTATTAGCAGCTCTCATGAGATACCCATCCCGAGATGATCTTCCATGGAATCCTAAGCCAGGAGCTGATAGGGGAGAGCAGCAAGATAATGCTGCTGATGAGGGAACTTCTGCTATAAAAGAGCCTGCTGAGGAGGAAGAGAAGGTTTGTCTTAACGATATAGTTGAGTTATTGAGACCATCACAGGATGGAGATCCAGCAGGGCAAATTGCAGGTCCTGGTAGGACAACGGCTAATGGTGGTGCTTCTGAGCTTTAAGAGAGCTTAAGAGAGTAGCAGCAGGAGCATGGGAACAACAGCTTCAGGAAGATGAGGCAGAGGAGAAGTCAGACAATGACATTCGACATACTTCAGCCCTGAGCCAAGAATTATGACATATGTGGAAGGATTACATCAGGGCAGAGAATGAGCCAGTTCTAACTTGGCTTGGTAGATGTTACAATACAGGTGCACCAGCTCTAATAGTGGGAGACAAGTCAGCAACTCAAACTAGGTACTCTCTTGAAGGATAATGGAATAGAAAGGCCAATTCACTGATCAAATGAGACAATTGGAGGATAGCATGGCACGTGTTTCTTTGGTTTCAGCCATTGAAACTCTCTCGGGAAAAATTGAGAATTGTATGAAAGTGCTGAAAGATTCCATATCCCAATTGACACAAGGAAATAATTCCAATTCTTCCCCCAGATGGATACAAGTTTCAGCTGTGAGGAATAAACGTCCTCCAAGTAGGTCATTCCAAAACAGATCAAACCAGAATAGACCACCAAAGCACTCACGTGGGCGTATTTGCATAACTCTGTGTGATCAGTTTGGTGAGAACATGAACAGATGGGATGGTCAACCAACTTCTGATCTTTTCAGGAGATTAAGGGAACTGGAGAGTGGCAGATCCAAGGTAGCACTACCAGAAGGGTATCTGTTACTTCCTCAGTTTCCCAGAACAACTCTAATAGCTCCAACAGTGGCTCCAGTTTTAACACTGCACATGTGCTCATTGCACATGTGGGCATATTCCCCATAATTAGGGCTGCCCTGCCTCCCACCAGGGCGAGGAGAGGGATAACAGAGATAACAGAATCCATTGGGATGTGTACATCCAGTGGCCTGGCACTTCACAATTTCGGAAGTACAGGGCCTTGGTTGACACAGGGGCTCAGTGCCCCATAATGCCATCAAATTATCAGTGATCAGAGACTATAACTATTCTGGGAGTCACTGGTGGATCTCAAGAGTTAACTAAGGTGGAGGTTGATATATATACCAGTTTAACTGGTAGACAGTGGAAGAAGCATACAGTTGTGACTGGACCTGACCTTGTATTTTGGGAATTGATTTTGTGAGAGAAGGGCGTTTCAAAGACCCTGAAGGTTACAAATGGGCTTTTGGAGTAGCATCTGTAGAAGTCGATGGACAAAAATTGAAACTGTCTGTTAGACCTGAGCTTTCTGATGAATCTGCAGTTGTGGGACAACACAAGATTGAGGACATTAAATTGCTGGTTGCTTCTCAGACTGTGCATCACACATTTTGCCACATCCAGTTCATTGACAATGTCATCATCTGGGGTAAAACTGCTGAGGAAGTCTTCGAGAAAGGTAACAAAATCATTGACATTCTCCTGAATGCAGGTTTCACTATCAAGTGAGAAAAGGTGAAAGGACCTACCAGAGACATCCAGTTTCTGGGAGTGTGGTGGCAGGATGGATGCTGACACATTCCAGTGGATGTGGTAAATAGAGTCTCTACCATGGCAAATCCCATGAAGCAAGAAACTCTATGTTTCTTGGGGATAGTGGGATTTTGGAGACTGCACATTCCTGCATACAGTCAGATTGTGAAACCTCTGTATGATGTGACTCGAAAGAGAAACAGTTTCCACTGGTGACCTGAACAACAAGCAGCTTTAGACCAGATAAAGCAAGAAGTAGTTCAAGCAATGGGTCTGGGACCTGTCAGAGATGGTCCAGACTTTAAGAACATTTTGTACATGGATGCAAGTGACAATGGTCCAACCTGGTGCTTGTGGCAAAGAGCTCCAGGTGAGACATGTGGGCGACATCTTGGTTTTTGGAGTCGAGGTTACAGAGGTTCAGAGGCTAATTATACTCCAATAGAGAAAGAGATTCTAGCTGCCTATGAAGGAGTAAAAGCAGCTTCTGAAGTGATTGGAACTGAATCACAACTTCTCTTAGCTCCCAGATTACCAGTTTTGAATTGGATGTTCAAAGGTAAAGGTTCTACACCACATCATGCCACAGACTCCACATGGTCTAAGTGGATGGCTTTGATAACACAGAGAGCTCCAATGGGAAATCTTGAAAGACCTGGTCTGGTGGAGGTGATCTCAAGTTGGCCTGAAGGTACCAACTGTACTAAACCTCCAGAGGAGAGCGTAACTTGTGCTGAGGAAGCTCCTCCTTACAATGACCTTTCTGATGATGAAAAGAAATATGCTTTGTTCACAGACGGTTCCTGTTGTCTCGTTGGGAACAAGCGAAGGTGGAAGTCTGCAGTGTGGATTACAACACGCCGAGTTACAGAAGCAAAGGATGGAGAAGGAGAATCCAGTCAAATTGCAGAAGTAAAAGCAGTCCAGCTAGCTCTTGACGTAGCTGAACGTGAGAGATGGCCAAAGCTTTTCCTCCACACCGACTCATGGATGGTAGCCAATGCTCTGTGGGGTTGGCTAAAGGACTGGAAAAAGAATGGTTGGCAGAGAAAAGGAATGCCTATTTAGGCAGCTGACCTGTGGCAGGACATTGCTGATCGAATTGAGAGAATTCCAGTGAAGGTGAGACACATTAATGTTCACATTCCTAAGAGCAAAGCTACTGAGGAATGAAGGGTTAAATCTTGGAGAGCCGAGCTCCAAGCACTGCTGGCCTGATAAGAGGGGATAGTGTTGGCCTTCATGGCTTGTGAATTATGGTCCAGCAGTGTGGTTGGAGGAGGGCATACATTTGATGACGAATGGTTGTTATGACTGGAGTTTGTAAGACTTGAGACATACCAGATTGTTGTAATGGGGTCCCTGTTCCAGTAGTAGGTTGCTTTTTTGTATTGTATAAGGCTTTATAAAGAAGGATTTTGTGTAATAAACTGGACACCTAGCCTGCATCAGGCTGAGTCCTGTCTCTTAATCGCGGCAGAGGAACAGCAACACGACCATCAGGCAGATTTAGCTGCAAGAGTTTCTCAAGTAGACATGGACTCTGATCTTGATCTTGACTGGAAACACCAAGGTGAAATATTCTTAGCTTGGTGGGCTCACAATTCGTCAAGATATCAAGGCAGAGATGCAACCTACCAGTGGGCTCGTGACAGATCCATAGACATTTCCATGGATGCTATCACACAAGTCATCCATGACTGTGACATTTGTGCTGCTATTAAGCAGGCAAAGCGAATTAAGCCCTTGTGGTGTGGTGACAGATGGTCCAAGTACAAGTATGGTGAAGCTTGGCAGATTGACTACATCACTCTACCATGTTCTCGTTCTGTTAAGCAATATGTGCTATTATGGTAGAGGCAAACACTGGATGGTTGGAAACTTATCCAGTTCCACATGCAACTGCATGCAAGACCATTCTTGGTCTGGAGAGACAAATCCTGTGGAGACACGGAGCTCCAGAGAGGATTGAGTCAGACAACAGAGCTCACTTGAAAAACAATCTTGTAAAGAACTGGGCCAAAGATCATGGCATTGAGTGGATATTCCACATCCCCTACTATGCACCAGCTACAGGGAAGATTGAACGCTACAACGCTTTGTTGAAGACCACTCTTAAAGCCATGGGGGGTGGATCTTTGAAAAACTGGGAAAAACATTTAGCACAAGCAACCTGGCTGGTAAATAGTAGAGGTTCAGTGAATCGAGCTGGACCTGCACACTCAGATCTGCTACAGAAAGTAGAAGGTGATAGAGTTCCTGCTTTTAGAGGAAAGAATCTGTTGGGTAAAAGTGTCTGGGTATTTTCTCCCTCAAGAGAGGCTAAACCTGTCCGAGGGGTGGTTTCAGCTGAAGGTCCTGGTCACACTTATTGGGTAATGCAAGAGAATGGTGAAATTCAGTGTATTCCACAAAGAAATTTAACTTTAGCTGAAAGAGTTTAATTTCAGAGTGTTGTACAGCTACATCGCACCCAAAGGAAGAATCCATGAGGAATCTATGGTGCACAAACCCTGAGAACCCTGAGAGCCCTGAGTCAACTGAGAGTCCCTAATCCCTTTCTTCGCTTCGTCTGCGAAGAAACAAACTCTTTTCTGATTTCTTGTTTCCTGATTTTCTTGGACTTCTGAATCATCTACATCTGAAGATAGCTGGAATGCACTATGAACTTTACTTACAAATTGTAGATATTGTTTTAGATTGGATGGACAGTACGAATAGCCAATGAAATTGTTTAGAAGGGGTGGATTGTGACCGTTTTAGGCTGTGCGTTTTAGAAAGGGATAGTTGCTGGAACACTCTGGCTGAATGTTTTGGAATAAAAATTGAAAACAAAGATAAAGTCTAAACGAATTTCATTGGTAGATTGGTAGAATGCAACTTTAAGTTTCAGTTCTGTTTGAATTTCAGTTCAGTTCTGTCTGTTCCAGTCTGTCAGCCTGTCTGTTTCTGTCTCTCTCTGAAGCTATAGCTGCTGGATGGAGTCGACCTTGAATTAACAAAGCTAACCAGATAAGAAAACTAATTCTTGCATATGCTTCCTCCTTAATTACCTTTTCTTGTCTCTCTAAACCTTTTTGGGAAAAAAAGGGAGTTAGGGAGGGAGAGGGGGTACAGGAGGGGGGAGCCCTCCTGGCTAGAAGAGGGAAAGGTCTTCTGTATTATGTTCATTGCTGTATATTTCTGTGTATATTGTAAATACTCTATATTGTAAATACTGTATATTGTGTATATATCCATCTGCTTTTCATTCCTGCTTGTAAATATAGCACCTTCATCTGCTTCTCCGACTGAGGTAGACGTGGTTTCTTTGTGTGTGGGGGCAAGAACTTTCTCTCACTACCACAGTTGGATAATAGGTTGGACGTGATGATCTTGAAGGTCTCTTCCAACCTGTTTTATTCTAGTCTAGTCTAGTCTAGTCTAGTCTAGTCTATTCATCTTCACTGTTATTGCCTCGTGTAGCATATAATGGTGCTTCTGTCTAGTCTTGAGATAACTTAACCCACTGCTCTCTCTCAGCTCCTCTATGTCGTGGTGCAGGGGGATCTGTACAGCGGACAGTGAAGCAGCTTCCCTGGTCTTTTTGACCACGGGAGTTTTCATGTTGTTTGCCAATTCTAAATATCTGTATAACATTGTAAATATTGCATATTTTGTACATATTCATTGCATTATAGAGTGTAGTTTTGCTTGTAAATACAGCTTTCATTTGCTTCTAACTGAGTTGGTTTGGCTTAAAAGTTAATGCTGGGGGAAACTTCAACCCACCACATTACAAAAAATAATCGGTGCCTATTCAACATGGGGCAATTGCTTGATTAATTCCTGCTCAGATTAAGGAAGCAAAATGAAGCTCTTGTAGGTTCTGTGGCATTTGATGTATTTTGCTCTGACAATGATTTTGTATGGGAATGATGTTTATTAAGCTGGGCAGATATTTGGCATATAAACTGTTCCTTTGGTTTAAACACAAGCTACAAATGTTGTATGATCATTGTTTCAGATTTCTTTGGCTTAAAAAGTACAGTAATGTGACCACTATTCTGCTGGCAGAAATATATTAATTCAGCATTCCTGTAAGTGAGAGCTGTGCAAGCATCTGGGATTCCAAAGTGCTTTATTTGCTCTGTGTGATTCTGTTGTCAGTAATAGTTACTGTGTTCTTGTTAATGGCTTTGCTCAGGGAGAGACGTACAGCAAATAGCTGTTCTATATTTAGATGGAGCAGGCATAAGCACAGAGGAGACACTTCTAACTTGAACATAGAGATTTCTAGTGATGAAGAAGTTACAGGGCAAATGGCTGGGAATAGGCAGGGAAGAGTTATTGGTAAGGCAGGTCTCAATGAGACCATGGGTATTTCTGGCATTCAGCCAGTAGGGGAGCAGATGCAGCCCACAATGGCAGCACCAGTACCTATAATGGCAGCCACATCAGCAGCACCAGCAGCTAAGATGGCAGCCGCAGCTTCACACGCAGACACTAATGAGGCAAAAAAATTTCCTCCCACAGCAGGCTGCTGCTCCTTGGAAGAAATTCCCTTACAGCATAATCAAATCCATGAAATCACGGAAGATACCTTTCAAGGATTGTCCTCCCGTTGTATCTTTGACCTCAGTAGAAATCAGATCCACCAGATCCACAAGAAGTTGTTATGTATGTTTCAATAGACACACTTCAGTTTCAATTGAAGGACTGAAGTGAGAGACAGGGGAGGTTTGGGATATGGACTTGTTCTTCTGGCTTCCAGGAGCATCACAGCTGAAATGCATTTTGGTTTTGTTATGTGATTTGACATTGTTACTCTTTTTTCATTGTATAATTCCCTGTTTTATACAGTTGATTTAACATGTAGTGTCTAACATGAACTTTGTATCCACTGCTTTACCTGATGGTGTAAAACTGAGGCCTGCCATTAAATGAGTACTGAAAAAATGGTATAAAACTTCTTTATTTTTCTTGAAAACTTTTTCATTAGACAGCATCATTGCTTCTTTATTATGGGTGTTGAATCCACTATGGATCATCCTGTAATGATCAGACACAGCTCAGTCTGAGTGTGAGATCTGCAGAGAGTAGCTGGACCAAGGTGCAAATGTTCAGATTATGGAGTGAGGCAAAAGTTCAGCTTCAGTAAGAAACCTGAACAAGTGACTCTATGGGGAAAACAATGATGGCAGCAAGTCTACCTTAATTTTCACTGCGATTTTGGACATAAAAAGAGCAAAAATACCCTAGATCACACGAGAGAAAAGTATCATATATCATAGTATCATAGTATCATAGTATCATAGTATCATAGTATCATAGTATCATAATATCAGTCAGGGTTGGAAGGGACCACAAGGATCATCTACTTCCATTCCCCCTGCCATGGGCAGGGACACCCCACACTAGATCAGGCTGGCCAGAGCCTCATCCAGCCTGGGCTTAAACACTTCCAGGGACAGGGCCTCAACCACCTCCCTGGATAACCCATTCCAGGGCTTCACCACTCTCATGGTGAAGAACCTCTTCCTCACATCCAGCCTGAATCTCCCCAACACCAGCTTCATTCCATTCCCCCTAGTCCTATCACTACCTGATAGCCTGAGAAGTCCCTCCCCAGCCTTCTTGTAGGCCCCCTTCAGATACTGGAAGGCCACAATGAGGTCACCTCGGAGCCTTCTCTTCCACAAACTGAACAGCCCCAACTCCTTCAGTCTGTCCTCATAGGAGAGGTGTTCCAGCCCTCTGATCATCCTCGTGGCCCTTCTCTGGACACCTTCCAGCACCTCCATGTCCCTCTTGTAATAGGGGCTCCAGAACTGGATGCAGTACTCCAGGTGGGGTCTCCCCAGAGCTGAGTAGAGGGGGAGAATCACCTCCCTTGACCTGCTGGCCACACTTCTCTTGATGCAGCCCAGGATCTGATTGGCTTTCCGGGCTGCAAGTGCACATTGAGAGCTCATGTTAACCTTCTCATCCACCAGCACCCCCAAGTCTCTCTCCTCAGGGCTGCTCTCCAGCCAGTCACTGCCCAGCCTGGATTTGTGCCTGGGATTGCCTCCACCCAGATGCAGGACCCTGCACTTGGTCTTGTTGAAGCTCATGAGGTTGGCTTGTGCCCACCTCTCCAGCCTGTCAAGGTCCCTCTGGATGGCATCCCTTCCTTCCAGATATCTGCTGCCCCACACAACTTGGTGTCATCAGCAAACTTGCTGAGGGTGCACTCAATGCCACTGTCCATGGCACCCACAAAAATGTTGAGCATGACTGGTCCCAGGACCGAGCCCTGAGGGACTCTGCTTGTCACTGGCCTCCACTGGGACATGGACCCATGGACAGCCACTCTTTGGGTGCGGCCATCAAGCCAGTTCTTTATCCATCTAGTGGTCCACCCATCAAACCCATGCTTCACCAGTTTGGAGACCAGGATGTGGTGCAGGACAGTGTCAAAGGCTTTGCTCAGGTCCAGGTAAATGACATCAGTTGCTCACCCCTAATCTATTGATGTTGTTACCTGTTCATAGAAGGCCACCAGGTTTGTCAGGCAGGATGTGCCCTTGGCAAAGCCATGATGACTGCTCCCAAACACCACTTCACTATTCTTCTGAGTCAGTGGTGCCTCCAGGAGGATCTGCTCCATGATCTTTCCGGGCACAGAGGTGAGACTGACTGGCCTGTAGTTCCGTGGTTCCTCCTTCTTACCCTTTTTGAAAATGGGAGTCATGTTTCCCCTTTTCCAGTCTGTGGGGACTTCCCCAGACTGACATGACTTTTGGAATATAATAGAGAGGGGTTTAGCAACCTCATCAGTACCCGTAGGTGTATCCCGTCGGGTCCCATGGACTTGAACACTTCCAGGTTCTTCAGGTGATCACGAACCTGATCTTCACTTACGATGGGCAGTTCTTCCTCCCTGTCCCTGGCATCGTCTTCCATGACACCAGGAGTGTGGCTGGAGACCCTTGCAATGAAGACTGAGGTAAAGAAGTTATTGAGTACCTCAGCCTTTTCCACATCACTTGTGACCGTTTCACCAGTTTCCTTTCTGAGGGGGCCCACACCTTCCCTACTCTTCTTCTTGCCATTAATATACCTGTAGAAATTCTTAGTGTTCCCTTTAACCTCCCTGGCTAGCTTCAATTCGAACTCTGCTTTGGCTTTCCTAACCAGGCCTCTTGCTGCTTGGGCAGCTTCCTTACATACCCCCTGTTCTAGCTGTCCTTTCCTCCACTTCCTGTAGAGTTTCTTTTCAAGTAATAGTGTGTCCAGTAGCTCCTTGTTCATCCAGGCAGGCCTCCTAGCATTCTTTCCTGCTTTTCTCTTTGTTGGTATACATAGCTCCTGGACACAGAGGTGGTCCTTGAATACTGACCAGCTGTCCTGGGTCCCTTTTCCCTCCAGGGCTTTGTCCCACAACACTTTGGCTAGCAGATTCCTGAAGCAATTGAAGTCTGCATGCCTAAAGTCTAGGGTCGTAAGCTTAGAATAGGTCCTCCTGATAGCCCTGAGGATATTAAATTCAACTGCTTCATGGTCACTGCAGCCAAGGCAGTCTCTGAGCCTCACATTGGCTACCAGCCCTTCCCTGTTGGTGAGAACAAGGTCCAGCAGAGCACCTTTTCTTGTTGGTTCCTCTACCATTTGGAGGCGGAAGTTGTCTTCTATGCAGTCCAGGAAGATCCTGGAGTGCTGGTGCCTTGCTGTGTTGTCCCTCCAGCAGATGTCAGGGTGGTTGAAATCACCCATGAGGACCAGGGCTTGTGACCTGGAAGCCGCTTCTATTTGCCTGTGGAGGGCCTCATCTGCTTGGTTCTGCTGGTCAGGTGGCCTGTAGGAGACCCCCACAGTAATATCTCCTTCCCCTCTCTTGCCTTTAATTCTAACCCATACACTCTCAAGCATCTCATCATCCCTCCCCAGGTGGAGGGAGCTCTGCTGATTCCAGCTGGTTCTTGACATAGAGGGCAACACCTCCTCCTCTCCTTCCCTGCCTATCCTTCCTAAAGAGCTTATACCCGTCTATCCCGACATTCCAGTCATGGGAATCATCCCACCAAGTTTCAGTAATGCCCACTATGTCATGGCCTCCCAGCAGCACGGTGGCCCTTAATTCATCCTGTTTGTTGCCCAAGCTGCATGCATTTGCATAGAAGCACTTCAGCTGGGCTGGCCCTGTTGTCCTCTTCTGCCAATTCCCCTTGGTTTCCACAGGGTGTCCTGGTGTGTCATTCGAGGCTTGCCTCAGGGCAGCAAGTTGAGAGCCCTTACCAGCTCTCCATCCCTCTGCCTCTGGTGAGCTGCCCCTCTGTTTGTCACAGGCCAGCAGGAGACTGTTAACCCCTCCTCGCTTCAAATCTAGTTTAAAGCCTTGTTAATGAGCCCTGCCAATTCCTGCGCCAGGATCCTTTTCCCCCTCTGGGACAAGTGTGTCCCATTAGTTGTTTTCAGCTCTGGTGCCTTGTAAACCAAGCCATGACTGTAGAACCCAAATCCCTGTCGATGTCTACATCGACGTCAATGTAGTCAAGCAGGACATCTTTCAATGAAACTCAAATTACCTATGTGGGTGCTGACAGATTGGAATTAATATTTACAGTCACAAGCTGATGACATAAGCCATTCTTATCTGCTTGCTCTTTTTTCAGATCTCATATGTAATGCAGTTTTCCATAGAATAATCACAGAAGAAAGAGCAGACAGTAAAAGAACCATTGAATTTTTAAAGGGCATAAAGATAATTTTTTAGGGAATAGTAGGGTATCTGTCCACATGTGCCTTTGTTTTGCAGTGTGCAGGCTCACATGTGATCTAATATCAAAACACCTCATACAAAAACACTTGACTATTGTAGGAAGCTCAGTGCAATTTTGGGTCTGTGTAAGAACAACAGGCAGGTCAGTCATCGTAGAAATTATGGTAAGCTCCCAGATATTCGTTTTAGCTATGTAATTAGTTGACCTTTTCACTTTCACCTCTTTATTCCCTTCTGTTGAACATCTCTAAATTTTTTAAAGGTTGCCATTCTAACATACCATATTTTGGAAGTAATTTCTTAAAATCACTGCAGCAAAAAAAACCCAACCAACCATTATTTCCTATGTAATTTGGCTGTTCAAAGAACATAATTGATGATTTTTTCACATAATAAGCCTTTTGAAGGATTAGGATGAATTATAATGATCCAAGTTTATTGCAAGTTTGTATTTCAGGAATCAAATTTGAAACTGAGCATCTGTTCATAAAACACACCAGCACAAGTAGTATTTCTGTGTTCAGGTCGCATTTTTTCCACAGTATTTTTACACTCAACAAATGGTATAGATTATTCATAGATAAGAACTCTGTCAAAAATCATAGTAGTGGTATGGGTTGAACACTAAAAGTCCAAGTCATTCTGAGTTAATCTTGGAAATGTGTATATAACTCATTCTGCAGAGATATGTATCTGCATCTATAGAGCAGATCATATGATCAAGAAGGCTTTCTGCTCTAGGTAGTGGGATGAAGGGCACATTATGCCCAGAATTGTGCCCCAAATACTGCCAAAATATGTCCCTACATATTTTGCTCAAATCCCCTTTCTCCTTCCTTTCTGGAGAAGGGTACTCAGCCCAGAGCTGAGAAATCAAAGGGCCAGGAATCAATGAGTCAGGGTAAACAAACCAACCTGTCTTGTTGGGGTAAACAAGAATTGTACATCCAGCATGTAGGGATGCTTGTGCTTTTTCCAAGCATGGGCATATACTCTCCAACCTGATCTCCTTCTATGATCAGGTGACCTGCCTGGTGGATGTGGGGAGGCCTGTGGATGTAGTCTACCTGGACTTCAGCAAGGCCTTTGACACCGTCCCCCACAGCAAACTGCTGGCTAAGCTGTCAGCTCGTGGCTTGGACCGCAACACTCTGTGCTGGGTTAGGAACTGGCTGGAGGGCCGAGCCCAGAGAGTGGTGGTCAATGGTGCCACCTCCAGCTGGAGGCCAGTCACCAGTGGCATCCCCCAGGGATTAGTGCTGGGCCCCATCCTCTTCAATATCTTCATTGATGATCTGGATGAGGGAATTGAGACAGTCATCAGCAAATTTGCAGATGACACCAAGTTGGGAGCAGATGTTGATCAGTTAGAGTGCAGAAGGGCTCTGCAGAGGGACCTCGACCGACTGGACAGATGGGCGGAGTCCAATAGGATGACATTCAACAAGTCCAGGTGCCAGGTGCTGCACTTTGGCCACAACAACCCCATGCAGAGCTACAGGCTGAGGTCAGAGTGGCTGGAGAGCTCCCAAACAGAGAGGGACCTGGGGGTGCTGATTGACAGCTGCCTGAACATGAGCCAGCAGTGTGCCCAGGTGGCCAAGAAGGCCAATGGCATCCTGGCCTGCATTAGGAATAGTGTGGCCAGCAGGAGCAGGGAGGTCATTGTGCCCCTGTACTCTGCTTTGGTTAGGCCACACCTTGAGTCCTGTGTCCAGTTCTGGGACCCTCAGTTTAAGAAGGACACTGAGACACTTGAATGTGTCCAGAGAAGGGCAACAAGGCTGGTGAGAGGCCTTGAGCACAAGCCCTATGAGGAGAGGCTGAGGGAGCTGGGATTGTTTAGCCTGGAGAAGAGGAGGCTCAGGGATGACCTTATTGCTCTCTACAACTACCTGAAGGGTGGTTGTAGCCAGGAAGGGATTGGTCTCTTCTCTCTAGCAACCAGCACCAGAACAAGGGGACACAGTCTTGAGCTGTGTCAAGGGAGGTTTAGGCTGGATGTTAGGAAGAAATTCCTCGTAGAGAGAGTGATTGCCCATTGGAATGTGCTGCCCAGGGAGGTGGTGGAGGCACCATCACTGGAGGTGTTTAGGAGGAGACTTGATGGGGTGCTTGGTGCCATGGTTTAGTTGATTAGATGGTGTTGGATGATAGGTTGGACGCGATGATCTTGAAGGTCTCTTCCAACCTGGTCTTATTCTATTCTATTCTATTCTATTCTATTCTATTCTATTCTATTCTATTCTATTCTATTCTATTCTATTCCATTCTATTCTATGTAGAGGACACTTGAATGTATCCAGAGGAGGGCAATGAGGCTGGTGAGAGGCCTCAAGAACAAGCTCTATGAGGAGAGGCTGAGCGAGCTGGGATTGTTTAACCTGGAGAAGAGGAGGCTCAGGGGAGACCTTATTGCTGTCTAAAATTAACTGAAGTATGTTTGTAGACAGGAGGGGGTTGGTCTCTTCTCCCAGGAAACCAGCATCATAATAAGAGGACACAGTCTCAAGCTGCGCCAGGGGAAGTTTAGACTTCAGGTGAGGAGAAAGTTCTCCACAGAGAGAGCTGTTCGCCATTGGAATGGGCTGCCCAGGGAGGTGGTGGAGTCACCATTCCTGTAAGTGTTCAAGAGGGGTTTGGTCGTGGCACTTGATGCCATGGTTTAGTAGCCATGAGGTCTTGGGTAACAGGTTGGACTTGATGATCTTTGAGGTTTCTTCCAACCTTATTGATTCTATGATTCTAGGTAAACAAGCAGTAGCTTGTGTCCAGGAAGACTTGCTGATGTGTTTTAAAATGCTATTTTTCTGTTGTGTTTAATATTTTATACTGAGTCAGGACAAAGTGTTTTACAATATACTCATATATTCTTCAGGAGTGTGCTCACTAGTATGAGCACCACGGTATAGAGACTATGCACTGTATAAGAATGGCATAATACATTGTGAAAGCAGGTGAAATATTCTAGGGTTAATGCACTACAAACTTGGAGCTTTGAGAGATTTGTCCAGCTTAACTTCTTTAAATGTTCTGTTAACCATTCAGAGGAGCATCAGTAAAGAAGCCTTATTAAATATTTATCAAACCCTGTAAACATTGAGATTGATTATTCTACCTGAAGTTATTCCAAAAGACACATCTTTTCTGCTGCTCTTCATCAGATCTGATCTCATATGAATGTGTTTTTATCACATCTTGAACCACTCATATATAATCTAAGAATAAATTGTTAAGTGTTTGGTTGACCTTAGTCATCTGCACAATGTCTTGTCAGTGCAAGTTTACAGGATGTTAGGGGTTGGAAGGGACCTTCGAAGATCATCTAGACCAACACTGTTGCCAGAGCAGAACCATGGCATCTAGCACAGGTTGCACAGGAACACATCCAGATGAGTCTTGAATGTCTCCAGAGAAGGAGATTCCACAGCCTCCCTGGGCAGCCTGTTTCAGTGTTCTGTGACACTTAGAGTGAAGAAGTTCCCCCTCATGTTGATGTGGAACTTCTTGTGCTGTAGTTTATATCTGTTGCCCCTTGTCTTACCACAGGATGCAATTGAGAAGAGCCTGTCCCCTCCCTCTTGACACTAAGCCCTCAGATATTTATAAATATTTATCAAATCCCCCATCAATCTTCTGTTTTCCAGACTGAACAGCCCCAGGTCTCTCAGCCTCTCCTCACAGGGCATGTGCTCCAGTCTCTTAATCATCCTGGCACCTCTCTGTTGGACGATCTCCAGTAGATCCCTGTCCCTCTTGAACTGGGGAGCCCAAAACTTCATGCAATATTCCAGGTGAGGTCTCATCAGGGCAGAGTAGAGGGGGAGGAGAACTTCCCTCGATCTGCTGGCCACACTCATCTTAATGCACCCCAGGATCACATTGGCCTTCTTGGCCACAAGGGCACATTGCTGACCCATGAATAACTTGTTATCCACCAGGACTCCCAGGTCCTTCTCCACAGGGCTGGTCAACAACAGATCACCTCCTAAGCTGTACTGGTGCAGTTTATTATTCCTTCCCAGATGCAGGACTCTGCACTTATCCTTGTTGAACCTCATTAAGTTCCTCTCTGCTCAGCTCTCCAGCCTGTCCAAGTCTCACTGAATGACTGCCCAGCCTTCAGGCATATCAGCCAAGCCTCCCAGTTTGGTATCCTCAGCAAACTTGCTGAGCAGACACTCTCACCTCATCAATGTCATTGATGAAGATGTTGAACAGGACTGGACCCAGTACTGATCCCTGAGGGATTCTACTAGTTGCAGCTCTCCAGCCGGATTTGGCACCACTGACCACCACTCTTTTGCCACTATTTTGTAATCACTAAGCTTCAATTTGACAACTGTACCTTTTCTATTAACTCTAAGATTGAGTTGTGGAGTAAATGAAGACAGCTGGCCCTTATGCTAAATATGAAAACATGTGAAGACATCCATTTTCCTTTCTGTTTTATTTAAAGATCCTTGACACTTGTATTATTGTAAGAGAAAGAAAAACAATACCAAAAATGTCACAGAGTAATTTTTTCCCCCAAATTTCTAGGCTGTCCATATTCCCCTTCATGTTCATGTTCATTTACTTTCAGACATATGGAAACCTATTAATTTTAATAATTAACATGTCTAAGAGATGGAAAAAATAAAATTTCCTTGATGAACTCCACTCATAAAATCAGAAGACAGAGACCACTGACTTGCTTTATAAAGTAACTACTTCTCAGTTTTGTCTAGTGACACAGCTTTATTGTATATTGCTATTTTCTTCCTTATTTTGTTTTTTAATACCTTGCCAGTTTAGAGCCATTATCACCTTCAGAGAATAAATTTTGCATTTTTCTACAGCATAGTATAGGATCAAATCAATATTTAATATTTAATATTTCTGCTCAGACAGAAAAATATTATGCTGGGATGTGCTATCTCATCTTGTATTACACTGTAAGCTTGTGTTTGTACACTGTGAAAGCAGTACATGCGTGACTGACTTCTAAGTTAATCTACAAATCTTATGCTTTGTTTCATATGTACTCTCTCCGAAGTTTTAACATGGACAGAATACCCTGTAATTAATCTGTGTTCAAGAATTCTCTTATGTGTGTGTGTGTTCTAAATTTTCAGGGAACAGTAAACATACAATCTAAAATCTAGTAACTAATCTGTAATTTCCCAGGCTATTGTTTCACAATGGCATTGCATCTTTAAGAATTAAACATTCAGCTACAAAATGTAGCAATAAATGCACTGAAAGTTAACATCTTCTGAGAGACTTTTCAAAGGTGGAGTCAACTAATGACACTTAATTGAATTTTTTTTACTGGTTTTAGTCAATTGAAATAATTCTTAATGTGGAGCACAAATGGAGCTGAATTTGATAATGCCATAGTGTAATTGTTGCAGCTCCTGTGTTTGCTCATCTTCTGGACCTGATTAATTGTAAAAGCTTATTAAAAGTATCTACTTTCAGGGTGATGTGGCCTTGATTGATTGCTTTCAGTTGACTGAAAAACACATTTCCCAGACCTTAAAAAAACTCAAACTAAATGTGTATCAGCAAATGGTAAGTTAAGGATTTCAAAGCTATTTGAAACACAGAAGTTTTTTTTGAGTGTCTCATGTTGTAATTCAGTAAGGAAACACGAAGGCCACTGTTACTTTAAAATCTTTCTGAAAAAAATCACAATTTGCTACTAATTGTACCTGATCTCCTGAGTACCTGGATGTATTCCTGTGTGACCTACTATAGAAGAACATGGTCAGGCAGTGGACTTGGACTGGATGATCTTTCTTGGTCCCTTCCAATGTCTAAAATTCTGTGATTCTGTGATCTCTTTTATCTAAATCTTGTCCTCACTGTAATGGTTTAGCACAAGGGCTAACCTGCCTGCTCCAACAACACAAAAGTGAGAGGAAGAGTAGCACACACATTTCAGGGTTGAGATAAAGAGATAAAAAATTAATATAACATTAGATGTCACAAACCCTGCAGTACTTTGCTCCACTTAGCACTTTCTTTTCTTTTTTTTTTTTTAAGCTGGCATGACTTCATCATGGTATAAATAACAGCATCAGGTTCAACTCAGTCCAAGACACACCTATTTTCCATCACATTTATCCATGGCTATGTTTTCATAAAATCCACTCTGCCTGCTGGTGAGATGGTAGAACATCAAGTGCCATTGTCCTAGTGCTGGTACTTTGACAAGTGACAGGTGGGTTGCTTCTGTCCTTGAGGGGCAGGATAATTTATCTCACTAATGAGGTGGCCTCTGGAAGCCTAAGTGGCTTAAATATTAATTCAGATTATGACTGGGGATGCTTAACAGAACTATTTCTGGAATCAGCACAATGACCAGGAAGATATCCAACCTGCAGAACAAAATGCCTCAGTATACACTTCACTGTTATCTACAGGTGCAACTAGAATGAACCTCACTGATGCTTGTGGCATACAAATTATATGACATGACATTTTGCCATACCCTAAATAATTGTAACTGTACAATCTGTTGGCATGAAATATGTTAGAAATACAGCATAGCACATATGTCAGGAATCTAAGAGTACTTATAATATTCAATTTATTAATATCCCAAAGTTTTGTGTTGCTTTTTTTACAAATAAAGATATCTCATAGAAGAGCTTATACATTTAGGGTATTACTCAGATCTGTGGTAATGCTTTGCAATACACATACAGTCATAATTTTTACCATTTGTCATTTCAGATGAGACTAAATTTGCTTCAGAGATTCATATTTATGTATGTTTTACTTCTGTTAGAAATAGGATATCACTATTTTATAGAAGCTTGTCTGAATGTTATCATATTATTACCAAAGTCCAAGCCAGAAGGAAAAGTTACCTTAAACATTGCTAAGTAATGTTAAGGCTTTCTTCTGGATAGCTAAAATAACCATGATTTTTTTCATACTGTTGCAAAAAAAAAAAAAATAATCTGATTCTTCACTTCCTTTAATGTTTTGTTTTGACAGTGAGTCACCAGAGGGTGGGAATTGTATTCCTAACCCTCAATGTCTGTATGTCCTGCCGGGGAGTATGTGGTCTTTTCAGTGCTGCCACAAATCATCTTTTGGAAAGACCTTTAATAGTAATCATAATTCAATTCAAGAAGATTAAATAGTAAAAGGAAATAAACACAATCATGCCCTAACTATAGATTGGTTTATTAAAGAAATAAACAAAAAAAATCTTAACTTAGTTTTAACTTTATGCATGTTAGATAGTTCATGTTATGTATTTGTTTAGATCATCCTGGAGGATGATGAAAAGTCTTTTATTTCCCAAAGATCCAGAAGCTAGTATATTCAGTAAATAAATTCTTAGAAAATTCATCCTGTATGCAAAGGAAAATCTACATAGGTTATTGATGAAAGCTCATTTTAAAAATTCATACTGCATTCTTGCAAGTAACCACAGTCCTTCTAGCAGAAATGTTGTGAAGGGAGAAGGACATATAACCAGATCAACTGTGGGGGACTGTGTCCCCCAGACTGAATGATTGAAGATGAGAAACTGCAAGGAGAGATGAAATGGGAGCCACCTGTCGATGGCTTAGCAAGTAACTCCAATAGATGAGATAAGGGTCAGCTGCGCTACCCTAATAAGTATCGCCAGCCACTAAGAGAAGGAGGTTGATTAACCACTCCCCTGCAGCCACTCCTAGGGGAGAGCAACGAATGTGAGCTGCTATGAAGGCAGTCATCAGTCTTATGGGCTTGCTGCTGCAGGCAGGAGCTCTTGACCTGGGTGCTCCCTACCTCCCTGCTTGAATTCCACCCTCGTCGCTGTGGGTGCTGCCCAGAACCCTACTGTGACAATCAACCAAAGATGGGAATGGCATAATGATGCAGTGGGGGAAACCAGTAGCCCACTAAAATGCAACTATATTTCATTGGGCTCCAAGTACTTTGTTGGTGCCCCAGCTTCACATGCCTTTACGTAAATGCATGCAGCACTGGCAATAAATAGGAGGAACTGGAAATTCTGGCATGCCTTTAGTGCTACAATCTGCTCAGTTCAGTGGAATTAATCCCGAGTTGAATTAGAAAGGTATAATGAGGTGCTGCCGTGTATGTCAGCGGCCAGCTAGAGTGCATGGAGCTCCATCTAGTGAGCAATGAAGCAAAGACCAGGTGCCTAAAGGTCAGGGTGAAAGGAAGTGCAAGGGACATTACCGTGGGGGTCAGCTACAGACCACCTGACCAGGAAGACCAAATGGATCTGTGTGGGGATTGGAGAAGAAAAAGAGTTAATTACTTTTGCCTTTGAGCCTGTAACACAGTTTGCTGATAAAGAAACAGATACTCTAATTACGAAGAGGCCATAGGAAGGACTACGGTAGAAGGGAGACAGACAACAGGCATCTGGTGTTCAGCTTTCACTGGTAGTGTTAGAAATTTTGAACTGTTCAGCCAAACACTATTCAAATAAGTTCTGCTCTGCTGACATGGAAAAATACTGCTAGACTCATGCTTGCTCTGAGTTGTAATAGAAATATATTCTAACCATAAAGCAGATTCTACCTTTTCTCTGAGGTATCCATGGTCTTCAGCCTCTCCTTCTAATATATTGGCACCCTGTATCAGGGACTAGAGAGAGGGCACCATTGATCCAGTGGCATACACTCACCGAACTAATGGAGGAAGATAAAGCCCCTGGATGGGATCACAAAGACATGTACACAACAGTTACCTTTTTTGCTGGATGAAAGGTAAGTGGCAGAGGATGATAAGATGGGGAATACACTAACTCAGGAACAGAAAACTGTCTTGAAAGACCTTAAGAAAATCTTTAAGCAACATGGAAATTCTATCAGTACCTCTGCACTTCAGGAGATGCTTTTGTCAGACTATATATGATACAGAAGATTGGGATAAGATTGGGGTTACACTTTGGGACTCAGAAAGGATGATAAACTGCCAATAGGACTGCTAAGTACTTGGTGAACTATCTTTGAAGTAATGAAAATTCATGCTGGCTCATGAGAGCAAGTTGCTAATGAGGCATCAGTGCTGCCAGAAAAAGTCTCAGCTTCTGTGACTTTAAGTGAAGATGTTGGTGCTTCTTACATGTGGCCAGCACTACAAGCCTCAGCAGCTTCACTGCCTGCTGATTCAGAGGTTAATAAGCCTGGCGATACAACAGCTTCTAACAAGGAGTCTTAGGAGTCTGATCTCTGTCTCTTTGATCCTGCTGACAAGTGGGCAGCTGTTAGAAGGGAAGGAAAGAAAGAAGGAGATACAGAGCTCCTATAAGCGTTTGCAGTGATTATGCTCCACAGCAAGATGCTTGCTGGGAAGGTCTTTCTTACTCTGTGATAAAAAATTTATGATGAACAGTCATAGATCATGGACTGGTTGCTCTCTGTACTCCAAATCTGATACTGTCAGTATTTGATAACTGGGTGTTTACTCCCTATGATTTTAAAACACTGTGCTGTCTTATAATGACTGTGATGCAATTTACCCTCTTTATGACTAGATGGAGAGAGCGGGCACAAGCCCTAGGCAATGCCAAATCTTGATGTTTATGCATTAATGGGTGAAGGTCAATATGCTAGAGCAGGTAAGCAGGCTAAGATTCCAGCAGAAGGATTACGGCAAGTTAAACATATGGTGCTGCAAGCGATCAAAGCAGCTTCTGACACTGGAAAGCAAAGGCAATCATTTGTCAGCATTAAACAAGGACCTCTGGAGCCTCATATGTAATTTCTTTATCATTTAAAAGGGGTTCTGGAGAAGCAGGTGGACAGTGAACAAGCGAGAGATCTTATTTTTAAACAGCTAGCTATTGAAAATGCAAACTTTGTTGTAGAGTCTTGTGCGCTTTAAAAAAATCCTACTATAACTCATATGCTGACAACCTGTATGAATGTGGGCACACATCAGCACCAAGTGTCTCTATCAGCAGAAGCTTTTGCAGCTATGTCTGTTCAAGCACAGAGATGTTTTTCTTGTGGACAGCCTGGTCACTTTTGCAACAACTACCTTAAAGTGAAAGCAAATGCTGAGAAAAAACACCAAGGGGCATGCTCTCACTGTCATAAAGGACAACATTTTGCAAGCCAATGCCATTCTAGGTTCAATAAAAAAGGTCTTGTGCAAATGGGAAATTCCAAGTGGAGCATGCATGGGGGTCAAGCAATGACACCAAATCTCCCCTCAACCTGGACCCCTGAGCCAGCAGATGCAGCCTATATGCCAGAACAAGAAGCAGTGCTGGGGTGGACTTGACCACCTCAGTTGAGACAGTAATTAAGGACACTTCAGTTGTGAATATTCTGACAGGAGTGTACGGGCCATTAGGAAAAGGAATGGCAGCTTTGTTGCTAGGTCAATCTTCTGCTACTCAAGCAGGCCTGTTTGTGTTACCAGGGATCATTGATACGGATATTACAAGGGAAATTAACATAATGGCTTGGACTCTGACACCACCATACCAGCAAATAGGCGAACTGCAATTTATTTTGTGCCACAAGTGGCTGCCTGTTTGTCATCTGTGAGAGAGACTGGTAGTATTAGATCCACCGGGCGCAGCCAGAGGTGTTCTGGTTGCAACATATTACTGCCAACAGACCTCAATTAAGTTGCAAGGGAAAGGGCAGCAAGCGGAATTAACAGGCTCTATTGATAGTGGGGCAGATGTCACTGTAATTTCTGCATTCAGAATGGCCACAATTTTGGCTGTTGGCAGAAACACATGCCTCATTATAAGGCACAGGTGGAGAGACTATGTCAAAACAAAGCTGGATCCTTTTTAATAATGTTTGTTGGTCCTACTATACAATACAATACAATACAATACACCAGGTTGGAAGAGACTTTCAAGATCATCGCGTCCAACCTATCAACCAATCCAACCCACCTAAATACAATACTGTGGTGGGGTGAGAAAGTTCCCTCCCCACACACAGGGAAAGAAACCACAGCTAGCTCAGTTGGAAAAGCAGATGAAAGCTCTATTTACAAGCATAAATGGAATGCAATGAATATATACACAAATATACAATATTTACAATATATACAGGAAAATACAGCAATGAACACAATGCAGAAAAACCTTTTCCCTCCAGCCGGCCAGGGGGGTTCCCTGAACGCCCCTCTCTCCCTCCCCACCTCCCCTTTTTCCCAAAAAGGGGTTAGAGAGAGAGAGAAAGGCAATTAAGGAAGAAAAAATTCTGTTAGCTAAAAAGCACATGCAAAATTAGTTCTCTTATCTGGTTAGCTGTTAACTCAAGGCCGTTCCTGCTTCAGAAAGAGAGAAGAAGCCGTCCAGCCCACAGGACAGAAAAGCACAGACTGCACCCAGCCTGAACCCAGACCAGACACAGACTGAACCAACAGAACCCAATGAATCTACCAATGAAATTAGTTTAGACTATCTTGGTTTTGTTCAAATATCAAAAACATTCAGCCAAAGTGTTCAGCAACTGTCTCTTTCTTAAAGGCATAGCATCAACCGGTCACAATCCACCTCTTCTAAACAATTTCATTGGCTATTCGTACTGTGCATCCAATCTAAAACAATAGCTACAATTTTGTAAGTGAAGTTCATAGTCCATTCCAGCTATTCTCAGGTGTAGATGATTCAGAAGTCCAAGAAACAAGAAAAAATGGAAAACAGTTTGTCTCTTCGCAGACGAAGCGAAGAAAAGGGAAACAGGGAAACAGGGACTCTCAGTTGACTCAGGGCTCTCAGGGTTCTCAGGGTTCGTGCACCGTGGATTCCTCAAGGAATTCTTCCTTTGGGTGCGATGTAGCTGTACAACACTCTGAAATTAAACTCTTTCAGCTAAAGTTAAATTTCTTTGTGGAATACACTGAATTTCACCATTCTCTTGCATTACCCAGTAAGTGTGACCCGGACCTTCAGCTGAAACCACCCCTCGGACAGGTTTAGCCTCTCCTGAGGGAGAAAACACCCAAAAAGTTTTACCTAACAGGTTCTTTTCTCTAACAACAGGAACTCTATCACCTTCTACTTTCTGTAGCAGATCTGAGTGTGCCGGTCCAGCTCGGTTCACTGAACCTCTACTATTTACCAGCCAGGTTGCTTGTGCTAAATGCTTTTCCCAGTTTTTCAAAGATCCACCCCCCATGGCTTTAAGAGTGGTCTTCAACAAACCATTGAAGCGTTCAATCTTCCCTGCAGCTGGTGCATAGTAGGGGATGTGGAATATCCACTCAATGCCGTGCTCTTTGGCCCAGCTCTTTACAAGGTTGTTTTTGAAATGAGTTCCGTTGTCTGACTCGATCCTCTCTGGAGTTCCGTGTCTCCACAGGATTTGTCTCTCCAGACCAAGAATGGTGTTGCGTGCAGTTGCATGTGGAACTGGATAAGTTTCCAACCATCCAGTGTTTGCTTCTACCATAGTGAGCACATACTGCTTACCAGAACGAGAACGTGGTAGAGTGATGTAGTCAATCTGCCAAGCTTCACCATACTTGTACTTGGACCATCTGTCACCATACCATAAGGGCTTAAGTCGCTTTGCCTGCTTAATAGCAGCACAAATGTCACAGTCATGGATGACTTGTGTGATAGCATCCATGGAAATGTCTATGGATCTGTCACGTGCCCACTGGTAGGTTGCATCTCTGCCTTGATGTCCTGATGAATCGTGAGCCCACCGAGCTAAGAATATCTCACCTCGGTGTTTCCAGTCGAGATCAAGATCAGAGTCCATGTCTACTTGAGAAACTCTTGCAGCTAGATCTGCCTAATGGTTGTGTTGCTGTTCCTCAGTAGCTTTGCTCTTAGGAATGTGAGCATCAAGTGTCTCACCTTCACTGGAATTCTCTCGATTCGATCAGCAATGTCCTGCCACACGTCAGCTGCCCATATAGGCTTTCCTTTTCTCTGCCAACCATTCTTCTTCCAGTTCTTTAGCCAACCCCACAGAGCATTGGCTACCATCCATGAGTCGGTTGTAGAGATAAAGCTTTGGCCACCTCTCACGTTCAGCTACGTCGAGAGCTAGATGGACAGCTTTTACCTCTGCGAACTGACTGGATTTCCTTCTCCATCCTTTGCCTCTGCAACTCGGCGTGTTGGACTCCACACTGCAGACTTCCACCTTCGCTTGTTCCCGACAAGACGACAGGAACCGTCTGTGAACAGAGCATATTTCTTTTCATCATCAGATAGGTCATTGTAAGGAGGAGCTTCCTCAGCACGAGTTACTCTCTCCTCTGGAGGTTTAGTGCAGTTGGTACCTTCAGGCCAACTTTAGATCACCTCCACCAGACCAGGTCTTTCAAGATTTCCCATTCGAGCTCTCTGTGTTATCAGAGCCATCCACTTAGACCAGGTGGAATCTGTTGCATGATGTGGTGTGGAACCCTTGCCTTTGAACATCCAATTCAAAACTGGCAATCTGGGAGCTAAGAGAAGTTGTGGTTCAGTTCCAATCACTTCAGAAGCTGCTTTTACTCCTTCATAGGCAGCTAGAATCTCTTTCTCTATTGGAGTATAATTAGCCTCTGAACCTCTGTAACCCCGACTCCAAAAACCAAGAGGTCTTCCACGTGTCTCACCTGGAGCTCTTTGCCACAAGCACCAGGTTGGACCATTGTCACTTGCAGCCGTGTACAAAATGTTCTTAATGTCTGGACCATCTTGGACAGGTCCCAGACCCATTGCTTGAACCACCTCTTGCTTTATCTGGTCAAAGGCTGCTTGTTGTTCAGGTCCCCAGTGGAAATTGTTTCTCTTTCGAGTCACATCATACAGAGGTTTCACAATCTGACTGTATCCAGGAATGTGCAGTCTCCAAAATCCCACTATCCCCAAGAAACGTAGAGTTTCTTGCTTGTTCATGGGATTGGCCATGGTAGAGACTCTATTTACCACATCCACTGGAATGTGTCGGCGTCCATCTTGCCACCGCACTCCCAGAAACTGGATCTCTCTGGTAGGTCCTTTCACCTTGTCTCGCTTGATGGCAAAACCTGCATTCAGAAGAATGTCAATGATTTTGTTACCTTTCTCGAAGACTTCCTCAGCAGTTTTACCCCAGACGATGATATCATCGATGAACTGGATGTGTTCTGGAGCACCACCTTTCTCCAGAGCCTCGTGGATCACTGCATGACAGATGCTGGAGCTGTGGATCCAGCCCATTGGCAATCTGTTGAAAGTGTACTGGATTCCTCTCCAGGTGAAAGCAAACTGAGGCCTGCATTCCTCTGCTATGGGAATAGAGAAGAAGGCATTAGCAATGTCTATGGTAGCATACCATTTGGCCTCTTTGGATTCCAGCTCATACTGGAGTTCCATCATGTCTGGTACTGCTGCACTCATAGGTGGAGTTACTTCATTCAGAGCTCGGTAGTCGACTGTCAGACGCCAGTCTCCATTCTGCTTTCGCACAGGCCACACTGGACTGTTGAAAGGTGAATGAGTTTTGCTGATGACTTTCTGACTCTCCAGCTGACAAATCAGATTCTGAATGGGCAACAAAGAGTCACGGTTGGTTCTGTATTGTCTGTGATGCACAGTCTGAGAAGCAACCGGCAATTTAATGTCCTGAATCTTGTGTTGTCCCACAACTGCACATTCATCAGAAAGCTCAGGTCTAACAGACAGCTTCAGTTTCTGTCCATCAATTTCTACAGATGCTACTCCAAAAGCCCATTTGTAACCTTTAGGGTCTTTGAAACGCCCTTCTCTTAGAAAATCAATTCCCAGAATACAAGGTGCATCAGGTCCAGTCACAACTGTGTGCTTCCTCCACTGTTTACCAGTTAAACTTATATCAACCTCCACCTTAGTTAACTCTTGAGATCCACTAGTGACTCCCAGAATAGTTATAGCTTCTGATCCTGATAATTGATGGCATTATGGTGCACTGATCCCCTGTGTCAACCAAGGCCCTGTACTTCTGAAATTGTGAAGTGCCAGGCCACTGGATGTACACATCCCAATAGATTCTATTATCTCTGTTACCCCTCTCCTCCCCCTGGAGGGAGGCAGGGCGCCCCTAGTTATGGGGAACATGCCCACATGTGCAATGAGCACAGTGTGCAGTGTTAGAACTGGAGCCACTGTTGGAGCTATTAGAGTTGTCCTGGGGAACTGCGGAAGTAACAGCTACCCTCCTGGTATTGCTACCTCGGGTTCTGCCACTTTGCAGTTCCCTCAGTCTCCTGAAAAGATTAGCAGTTGGTTGACCATCCCATCTGTTCATGTTCTCACCAAACTGATCACGCAGAGTTATCCAAATACTTCCACGTGACTGCCTTGGTGGTCTGTTTTGGTTGGATCTGTTTTGGAATGACCTGTTTTGGAATGATCTGTTTTGGAATGACATCCTTGGAGGACGTCTATTCCTCACAGAGGAAACCTGTATCCATCTGGAGGAAGAATTGGAATTATTTCCTTGTGTCAATTGGGAGATGGAATTTATAATTTCATCCTTCATCTCTTTCATGCAATTCTCAATTTTTCCAGACAGAGTTTCAATGGCTGAAACCAAAGAAACACGTGTCATGCTATCCTCCAATTGTCTCATTTGATCAGTGAATTGGCCAACCGTAGGAGAAGCTCCGCCATAATTTCTTGCCACAATTCTGCTTGCCAGAATATTTGCATAATTAGGAGGAGCAAGTTTGATGAGCTTTTTAGCAAGACCAGTTCCTACAGGAATTTCATCAGGATTCAGAGTCTCATGGCCACCATAGAGTACCTCTCTGACAGCAAATTCTCTCAGACACTTAATTCCTTCCTCTATGGTAGTCCAGGGCTTAGGATTCCATGGGAGATCATCTCGGGAAGGATATCTCATGAGAGCTGCCATTAAAAGGCGTATCCACAGAGTAACCTTACCAAGAGTCCTGCCTAGATGTCTATCTATTCCATTATCCTTTGAGAGAGTTCCTAGTTGAGCTGCTGACTTGTCTCCAACCATTAGAGCTGGAGCACCTGTATCGTAGCATCTACCAAGCCAAGCTAGAATTGGCTCCTTATCTGCTCTGATGTAATCTTTACGCACATTCCTTATCTCTTCTCTTGGGGGAAGAACAGTCCAGAATATCATCTGACTCCTCCTCTTCCTCCTCTTCCTGAACTTGTTGCCCCATTAATCTCATTGTCACTCTCCTAAGAATCTCTTTAAGGTCAGGAGTACCACCTCTAGTTGTCCTGCTGTCAGCAATTTGCCCTGCATCTCCATCCAGTGATGATCTCAATAACTCAGCTATATCTTTAAGACAAATCTTCTCCCTCCTCCTCAGCAGGGTCTCTTAAAGCAGAAGTTCCCTCACCAGCATCAGCATCTGAATCAGCTTTGGTCTTTCCACCTCTCGTCTTTAAAACAGCTACCTGCTTAACTGGAGCTGTGTTTGAATTTACAGCTGGCTTAACAGAAGCTGACAGGTTTTGAGACGGATCAGCTGCTGTGGAGGACACTTCCGGTCCTGCTGAAGAAGAAGGAGGAACTGGCTTTGCTGCATTAATGGCTGCCGAGGACGGGGGAG
Organism: Colaptes auratus; assembly: GCA_015227895.2. Classification (NCBI taxonomy): domain Eukaryota; kingdom Metazoa; phylum Chordata; class Aves; order Piciformes; family Picidae; genus Colaptes; species Colaptes auratus. The sequence goes on along the minus strand of CM026897.1, from coordinate 74,917,239 downwards.
CCGCCATGTTAGGCGCTGCCGCTGCCGCAGCAGCTGGCTGATTGCCAGAACCACCAACAGCACCGTTCAGAGCAGCCTTTCCGATGGAATTTTTAGCTTTATCTTTAACTGATACAGATCCTCCATTCTCCTCATCACTAGATATTTCTGGGGTCGAGTTAGAGCTGTTCTTTCTCCTTTTGGGTCTACGCCTAATTACAAAACAGGCCTTAGACACTTTCTTCTCCCAGTACAGAGCATATAACAAGTACGCAATCACCATCACCAGCAGCAGATTCAAACACATCGAATAAATCACCTTCGGATCCCAGCCATCACCTAAAACAACCCTTTCACCAACTGGGATCTTAAACTCCTTTATCTCTATGGGCAGAGTAGTCGAGGTCACATTCCTGTATCTATTAAGCCAAAAGAATCCCAGGCACCGGTCAAGAGAAGCTGAATCTTATACTTAAACCATAAATACAATTTATACATCAAGTATCTGCTTAAGCGATCGAAAATCAATCCCAGGAAGTACTTGTAGACCAGTACCGAACAAATTGAAAAGACCAAACGCTCTAAAAGCCAAAACACTTTCATCCTTGCAACTCCGACCTGAGCAGACAATAAATCAAGCAACTTTTGCTCTGCTTCTGGACAGCAACTATCCACAAGCCGCGCGTTGGGCCGCCAATTAAAAATATGTGGTGGGGTGAGAAAGTTCCCTCCCCACACACAGGGAAAGAAACCACAGCTAGCTCAGTCGGAAAAGCAGATGAAAGCTCTATTTACAAGCATAAATGGAATGCAATGAATATATACACAAATATACAATATTTACAATATATACAGGAAAATACAGCAATGAACACAATGCAGAAAAACCTTTTCCCTCCAGCCGGCCAGGGGGGTTCCCTGAACGCCCCTCTCTCCCTCCCCACCTCCCCTTTTTCCCAAAAAGGGGTTAGAGAGAGAGAGAAAGGCAATTAAGGAAGAAAAATTCTGTTAGCTAAAAAGCACATGCAAAATTAGTTCTCTTATCTGGTTAGCTGTTAACTCAAGGCCGTTCCTGCTTCAGAAAGAGAGAAGAAGCCGTCCAGCCCACAGGACAGAAAAGCACAGACTGCACCCAGCCTGAACCCAGACCAGACACAGACTGAACCAACAGAACCCAATGAATCTACCAATGAAATTAGTTTAGACTATCTTGGTTTTGTTCAAATATCAAAAACATTCAGCCAAAGTGTTCAGCAACTGTCTCTTTCTTAAAGGCATAGCATCAACCGGTCACACAATACAATACAATACAACCCACCTAAACAACTAAACAACTAAACCGTGGCACCAAGCACCCCATCAAGCCTCTTCTTGAACACCTCCAATGAAGGTGACTCCACCACCTCCACGGGCAGCCGATTCCAATGGGCAATCACTCTCTCTGTATAGAACGTCTTCCTAACATCCAGTCTAAACCTGCCCTGGCGTAGCCTGAGACTGTGTCCTCTTGTTCTGGTACTGGCTGCCTGGGAGAAGAGACCAACCTCTGCCTGGCTACAACCTCCCTTCAGGTAGTTGTAGAGAGCAATAAGCTCCCCCCCTGAGTCTCCTCCTCTTCAGGCTAAGCAACCCCAGCTCCCTCAGCCTCTCCTCATGGAGCTTGTGTCTTTGAGAAAAGAATGCAGGTATATTCATATTCCACTACATGGATAACATTTTAATATCTCTTCCAATGGAACAGGAGTCAGAGAAAGTACATCAACAGGTTGTGTAAGCTGCACTTGCATCCAGAATTAAAATCACAGAAGAAAAAAATTTAAAACCAGACCCCAGCTATGTCTGGGATGGAAGATCACAGACTATTAAATTCATCCACAAAAGATAACATTAGGTCTTAACATCAGTACCCTGAATGATTTGCAGAAATTGCTAGGAACAATAAACTGTGCAAAATCTTTATTGGGAATCACTACAGAAGAACTCCAAACTTGACATCTCCAAGACATCTAGCAGCAGAAGCAAAAGACACACTGAACAAAGTCATAGCAAAAATTACTCAGCAAGCAGCATATTGTAGAATGATAGGGCAACCTGTTAGCCTTTTTGTGTTCAATACACCTTTTCATCCCTATGGTCTTTTAGCACAGTGGGTGTCAGGAAATCCAGATCCTTTAGTTATCTTGGAATGGATTTTCTTAACTCATAAATTTGGAAAAACTGTAACTACAGTCATAGAAATGATAGCTATGGTGATTCAAAAGAGTCATGACCAAATGTTAGCTTTAGAAGGGTCTGAACCTCATGTTATCTATTTACCCCTGGGTATGAAGCAGATAGAATTTGTGTAGCTTTTCAATGTGGTTCTGTGGAATTTTCAGGTCAGATAAGCATATACATTTCTGAAGCACAAGCTCTTGCAATCATTTGGTTTTTTATATATCCTGTCTGTATCTCAATTAGCATTAACTCCAATTGTGAATGTTTTAACTGTCATTACAGATGGATCTGGATGAACTGGCCATGTGGTCATTGTGTAGCATGGTCAAATGATGTGTGGAACAGCAATATTCACAGAACCACTGCCTTATCATATATAGTTGAGCTTTCAGTGGTGGTTCATGCATTTCAGAGGTGGTCAGAACGTCTTAACATTGTAACAGTCATGCCACTAGAGCATTCCTACCTAAAAGAAACAACTAATCCACAGATATTTGCACTTTTGTTACAGCTACAATGACTTTTAAAGCATTGCTTAAATCCTTAGTTTATACAGAATGTTCATTCTCACATCTTGTTGCCAAGTCCTATTTCACAAGGCAATGGAGAAGCCAACTGGTTAGCAGGTGCAGTGATTGTATGTGATCATCTTGCACAGGCTCATCTGTCTCGTGAATTCTATCATCAAAATGCAAAAGCACAACTTTCAGTTGACACAGGAGTAAGCAAAACAATTCAATCATGTCCTGATTGTCAACATATTGCATGTTCTGCTTCAGTTGGGATTAATGCTAGAGGGCTAAATGCTCTAGAATTATGATAAACAGATGTCACTCATATTCCAGAACTTGGCAGGTTGCATTATGTTTACATGTCAACATGGGCATTCAACATATTACAGGCATTCCACACTCACCCACAGGTCAAACAATAATGGAACATGCTTATGGCTCTTTAAGAAACATGATGCAAAAACAAAAGAGAGGATGTGTGAGAATGTTGCCTCATGAAAGGGTAGCAAAGGCATGTTATGTTCTCAATTTTTTAAATCGTTGGACAGATGTTGGTTCTCCAATTCAAAAATATTTTTGTAATAGTGATTTACATAGTTTCATAGTTTCAGTTAGGGTTGGAAGGGACCACAAGGATCATCTAGTTCCAAACCCCCCGCCACGGGCAGGGACACTCTACACTAGATCAGGCTGGCCAGAGCCTCATCCAGCCAGGTCCTAAACACCTCCAGGGACAGGGCCTCAACCACCTCCCTAGACAACCCATTCCAGGGCTTCACCACTCTCATGGTGAAGAACTTCTTCCTCACATCCAGCCTGAATCTCCCCACCTCCAGCTTCATTCCATTCCCCCTAGTCCTATCACTACCTGATAGCCTGAGAAGTCCCTCCCCAGCCTTCTTGTAGGCCCCCTTCAGATACTGGAAGGCCACAATGAGTTCACCTCGGAGCCTTCTCTTCTCCAAACTGAACAGCCCCAACTCCTTCAGTCTGTCCTCATAGGAGAGGTGCTCCAGCCCTCTGATCATCCTCGTGGCCCTTCTCTGGACACCATCCAGATCCCTCTTGTAATAGGGGCTCCAGAACTGGACGCAGCCAGTAAAAGCTCAGGTTATGATAAAAGATTTGTATTCCCTTAAATAAGAAGGATCATATTCTCTCATAACTTGGGGTAGAGGTTATACTTGTGTCTCTACAGAAGTGAGTGGGTGCCAGCGCGGCAGGTGAGACCATTTCTTTTTTCGCCTCCACTGTCATCCTGATTGTGACAGTCACCACAATGGTGACCTCAATGTGGATTCCTCCACAGCTCAAGTCCAATGTATGGGTCACGCTTGGTAATGCCACAGGACAAGGTATGTTATGCCTCTCAGCATCAACACCTGCCAATTATTTTAGTACATGTCTGGAGGGAATTCCAGTGAATGAAAGGAAGGACATTACAGAGAAAATTGAACCCTCAAATTCTGCTGCGGCTTAAGCTTTCCTGGGGTCCAAAAGCTCATCTAGAACAGATTTAGATTGCCACCCCACTCCCTTTTTCCTAGTAGGGATAAAGTAAATTAAGCAGGGGGAAATAGAGGTAAAGTTATAAAAGAAACAGTCTTGAATCAGTTTGGAAGTAAAAAGGTAAGTTTAACAAAATAGAAAAGGTATTTCAGTAAAAGAAAGGTAACAAAGATATAAGGAAAAAGGGTAAATAAAAATACATACAAAACCAGGCAGAGTTAGCAAAAAATTCTCTGAGTGTAATGTGGATTCACTTTAGATGCAGCTCTTAGGAGTCTGGAGCAGTATGAAACAGGCCCCACCACATGGTCACAGCAACAGCAGGAGCAGCAAGAGAAAGAGACAGGAAATTACTCCCTTTAAATAGGCTTGGTGGACAGGAAGGGGGAGTGGAATAGACTTTGGCATGGGGATCCCTCCCCTGGGAGGGGGGACCAAGTCTCTCTGCCCACCTGGGTCAGGTGTCTTTGTCCACTTGGGGCCAGGTTCTTTTCAGCCCACCCACTCCTGGGTTGGGTGTAACCTGGCACAAATTTAAAAAGATAATTTTATATGTGTTTTTGGTGTGGTTTAACTAAACTTATGGAGGACTTCAAAAATTTTGGTAGTTTTAGTTGGGAAGGATTTGTAAAAACAAGGTTTGGGACAATCGGACTCAGTGCCTTCCTTTGGCTGAAAGAGAGCCTCAAGCCTCGAGAGATTAGTCTTTTAGGATCAACAAAAATGGATTATTGTATATAAGTTTAACTTTACATCAGGCAGATCTACGAATATTTAGGATGTCACTCCAGCATGGAGGGACTATAAGAACTGTAGCGCATGGTGTAAACTGAAAGCACACTACTGAGAGGGTTTACTAGCCTACACCATCTGCCTGAAGGTCTTTTTCTTATCTGGGGATACAGCCTGGCCAGCCTTACCCTCATGGATAAGGGGAGGACCCTGTAGACTTGATCAATTGACCATGTTAATGTCAAGCTATTCTATGATTCTGAACCATCTTAGGAAAAGGCTGTTGTGAAGAGGTTATTAAATTTATTGAATATGAAATATGAATTATGAAAATATTAATTTTATTAATTATCAAATTATTAATAACCGGTGAATCATCAACTTATATATATGTTCTAGTGCACGTTCGTGAAATACATTCCATAAATGGCTTAGTGTTATGATCAGAACTCAATTAAACTATCTACAAACTATTTGTATGTTTATATAATGAAGAGTGCAGTTCCGCCGCTTGGCCACTAGTTGGCGACTCGGCGGAACGCGAGAGGGTCCGGCTGACGACTGCCGCTGGACTGATTCCTGGCCGGGTCAGCCCTGGAAGTCGGCTCGCACGGCAGGGCGGGGCGACGGTTGCCGGTAGGCGGGTTCAGAGGTTCCCGGTCGGATTATGGGGTCGGCCTCGTGGCGACGGGTCTCGGGGCTGAGGTAAACAGCCTCGGAGAGAGAATGCGGCTGCGCTGAGCTGCGGCTTCTCCGGTTTTGGACTTAAAGCAACAGCGGGATGATCGGGGCAGTCCCGGGTTTGGTGCAGTATAAGCACGACCAATGCTTTAGCCTTCCCTGCGGTTACAGGGTTTGGAGCGGCACACGTGGCGGCTCTCCTCCCGCTATGGCAGGGCTAGGTATATGCGGACTTAGTCTCTAGTAAGTCCCTTCTCCCCGACAACTGGGCAGATCTTACCCTCGGGGGCTGGTCCAGTCCTCCGGTAGCACGGTGGGCTTTCCCGGTCGGTACGACTGGCTGTAACGACGCTGGCTTCTCGGGCTCAGCGAAGGTCCTCCCTCTGGGATGATCCTCACGATCAGAGTGCTTCTCACGATGCAGAGGCTTCAGTATGCGTGCATGTGTGATAGAAGCTAATAACAATAAGCTCAATGGCAGAGGCTGTGGCTCGAGAGCTCCTCTCTCGAGCGAGTACAGAGACAAAGTGAAAGAGGGGGCCAGTTGTTTACCCACAGGGGTAATACTTATAGATTCCTCGAGGCTGGGTCTGACCAATGGGCACTCTCATAGGCAACTGGCTTCAGCCTATAGAAAGCGTGAAGCTAGAATTATGCCCATACTTGGTGTTTGCACACGCACTGCATACGCTCAGTGCGTGCTGGCCTGGCTAATGCCTTGGCTTTTGTCCTCCTCCTGAAGGAGGGGAAACTTGTCCACATGCTGGGACCAGATAGGCAGAATGTGCCTTCACCACAAAGGCAGAGGCTTAATATTGACACTTTTGAAGCAAACTGTAAAGACAATGTGGAAACTGTAACAGCATCTCTCTTCACTCCAGGAGTGGCACCAGCTAAGGTCCTGGGCACTCTGAATAAACGGGGATGCTGGCTATCAAAGCAAAATAATGGTACTTCCCTAGCCCTGAGTGGACTTCTGTTAGATGTGGATTGTGTTTGACATGCTACTGTGTAGAACAGAGCAGATGTAGAACTTTCATTGTTAGCACAAAGTCATGGTTGTCAAGACCTTGGTGGTTTGCTTAATATGAATCTTTTTGATCATTCTAAGCCTAGACATAAGAGTACTGAAGATTTGCAAAATGGGGTTAAAAAACTCAGGACAGGATGATGAATTCAATCTGTTTAGTGGTCTTTTTAGAGGGCTGCAAGGATGGGTTTCACAGTTGGTAAAATTTGGTTCATCATTTTTGGGGAGATGTGAGGATTGGAGAAGAAAAAAGAGTTAACTACTTTTGCCTTTGAGCCTGTAACACAGTTTGCTGATAAATAAACAGGTACTCTAATTATGAAGAGGCCATGGGAAGGACTGGGATAGAAGGCAGAGAGATAATGGGCATGTGGTGTTTACTTCAGCTTTCATCAGTAGTGTTGGAAGTTTTGAATTGTTCAGCCAATCACTGTTCAGATAAATTTTGTTTTGCTGACATGGAAAAGTACTGCTAGACTTATGCTTGCTCTGTGCTGCAGCAGAAATATATAAAAATATATTAAAACTGTGTGTTCCCACAATAAAGATGATTCTGCCTTTTCTCTGAGCTATCCATGGTGTCCAGCCTCTCCTTCTGAGATACCACGAGGGTCTATGCCTCAGCGTGCCAGAAAGCCCTTCATAAACAGATAGGAGTTGCTGCTTCTTTACACCCCCTGATGGGTGACCCTGACATCAGTTGAAGAGACAACGCAGCAGAGCATAAGTAATGCAGGAGATTCCTGGAATGCATCTATGATAACTTCCTTGTCTGAGACACAGAAGAGCCAAAGTGGAAAGGTGACATGCTAGACCTTGTTGTTACCAACAGGGTGCTGCTGGTGGGGAGAGTGAAGCTCATGGGAAACTTCAGCTGCTGTGACCATGGGATGGGAAGTTTGAGGTCCTCAGGACAATGAAGAAGGGATTATTCAAGCAATCTTGAAAACTTTGACTTCAGAAGAGCTGACTGGCTTCTTCAGGAACTTCCTTGGCAGAGTACCATGAGACAAAGCCCTGGAGGGATTGGGAGCCCAAGAAAGCTTATTGACTTTCAAGAATCAGCTCATCCAAGTTCAAAGGAGGAAAAGAGGAAATCAGGAAAAAATGGCAGGAGGCCTGTGTGGATAAACAAGGAACTTCTGGTCAAAATCAAACACAAGAGGGGAAGCCACAAAGGGCAGAAGCAAGGACAGATAACCTGAAATGGATACAAGGAAATTTTTCATGAGACTGGAAACCAGGTTAGGAAAGCTAAAGCCCTGAGAGAATTTATCTGGCCAGAGACATTAAAGATAATTTTATAGGGATGTCAGAGAGAAAAGGAAAACAAAAGAGAATATGGGGCCCCTCCAGAGGGAATCAGGTGACTTGGTTACCAATGCTATAGAAATGGCCAAAGTGCTCAATGAATTCTTTGCTTCAGACTTTGTAGGAGAAGGGTTGTTTTCGGACAGCTTTGGAATGGCTATGTTTGGTGTCTGACTTAGAAAAGAATGTAAACATCTTGTAACTGAAGGGAGAAACATGGCAGAATTTGGTTGGATGTGTTAGAATATTATTTTGTTATTTTAACCTATTGTATGCCTTAATTGCATGCACACCAGTAGAAAATAACCAATTAAGATGACACATGTGCCTTCTGATAGAGTATATAACTTTGCTGTGTAACGTAATAAATGTCTTCGCCTGCTAACATTTTGGCCTAGAAGCAGTGCTCTAGGATAATCAAACACCTATGCCCGTACTACAACAAATGGTGACCATGATGTGCACCCTGCACAACTACAGATAATGCTCCAACATGCACCCTGAGTGACTATAAAGCATAAACAACAAAAAACTTGGCTTCATTGGGCTTGCAGAAATGGTGCTCACCGCCATCATTAAATGGTCACCTTGAAGTCATTGGTCTCTATGAGACTTGCTAGACTCTGTTGTCCACTGGAAGGAGAGGCCAGTGGCTGGTGATAGTCACCAACGTAGCTTAAGTATAGGTGCAGAAAGTGTGGATGTCTGGATATGGAAAATTAAAAAATAATAATGAAAAATTAAAGGCACCTCTAGGAAAAAAAATCAAAAAGAAAAGAAAAAAAGAAGAAACTGGAGAAAAAGAAGAGCTGCAGGCTGCAGGTGGTGAGCAGTTGGGTAATTATCGGGGAGTTGGAGCTTCTTTTTTGGTGAGCACATAATGGGGAATCAGATGTCAAAAGAAGAGAGAGTGATATTCTGAGTCTTTACTCAGATCTTGCAAAAAGAGCTATAAGTCTCTTCAACATGTTTTAATTGTAGACAAAAGTGACATTTTAAGTGAAAAGTATGACTTGGGGGGAGATAACTGTTCTAGAAGCCTTTCAGAAACTCTTTAAGCAACATGAGAAGTCTATCAGTACCTCTGCTTTTCAGCAGATACTCTTTTCAGCTGATGAGTATTGCTCTTCTGTCACTAAAAGAACAGTGTATGATCCAGGGTTCTGGCATAAGACCAGAACTGAGTTTTAGGACTATGCTAAGAAGGGCTTTAAACTAGATTTGAAGGGGGAAGGGGTTAATAGTCTCCTGCTGGCCTGTGAGAAGCAGAGGGGCAGCTCACCAGAGGCAGTGGGATGGAGAGCTGCTAAGGGCTCTCAACTTGCTGCCCTGAGGCGAGACACAGATGACACACCAGGACACCCTGTGAAAACCAAAGGGAATTGGCAGAAGAGGACAACAGGGCCAGCCCAGCTGAAGTGCTTCTATGCAAATGCACGCAGCTTGGGCAACAAACAGGATGAATTAAGGGCCACCGTGCTGCTGGGAGGCCATGACATAGTGGGCATTACTGAAACTTGGTGGGATGATTCCCATGACTGGAATGTAGGGATAGACGGGTACAAGCTTTTTAGGAAGGACAGGCAGGGAAGGAGAGGAGGAGGTGTTGCCCTCTATGTCAAGAACCAGCTGGAATCAGCAGAACTCCACCTGGGGAGGGATGATGAGATGGTTGAGAGTGTATGGGTTAGAATTAAAGGCAAGAGAGGGGAAGGAGATATTACTGTGGGGGTCTCCTACAGGCCACCTGACCAGCAGAACCAAGCAGATGAGGCCCTCCACAGGCAAATAGAAGCGGCTTCCAGGTCACAAGCCCTGGTCCTCATGGGTGATTTCAACCACCCTGACATCTGCTGGAGGGACAACACAGCAAGGCACCAGCACTCCAGGATCTTCCTGGACTGCATAGAAGACAACTTCCGCCTCCAAATGGTAGAGGAACCAACAAGAAAAGGTGCTATGCTGGACCTTGTTCTCACCAACAGGGGAAGGGCTGGTAGCCAATGTGAGGCTCAGAGACTGCCTTGGCTGCAGTGACCATGAAGCAGTTGAATTTAATATCCTCAGGGCTATCAGGAGGACCTATTCTAAGCTTATGACCCTAGACTTTAGGCATGCAGACTTCGATCGCTTCAGGAATCTGCTAGCCACAGTGTCATGGGACAAAGCCCTGGAGGGAAGAGGGACCCAGGACAGCTGGTCAGTATTCAAGGACCACCTCCTCTGTGTCCAGGAGCTATGTATACCAACAAAGAGAAAAACAGGGAAGAATGCTAGGAGGCCTGCCTGGATGAACAAGGAGCTCCTGGACACACTATTACTTAAAAAGAAACTCTACAGGAAGTGGAGGGAAGGACAGCTAGAACAGGGGGTATATAAGGAAGCTGCCCGAGCAGCAAGAGGCCTGGTTAGGAAAGCCAAAGAGTAAGATCAGAGAAATTAAAGCAATGCCTGATGCTGAACGTACTTTGGAGAAGCAAGTGCAAAACACTGATTGTGAGAGACTTTTGGTGTGCCTTAAGAAATGCTGCTCTAAGTGACACGCTAACAGCTTGCATGCATCAAAATCCAGAAACTTTGGCAACAGAGGCTGTTGCAGCTTCTGCCCCAGCTTTTGATGTTTCAAACAGCATGGACAATGATGTGGAGTGAGGAGGAAGCAATAGCTTCTGCTCTGGTCATCTCAAGCTTCAGAAAGGTGGTGCCAGCCACAGCAGGAGGCTCAAAAACATCAATTCAACTCAGAATAACTGCTATCACCTCCCTCTGGGACTTGCTTGTTATCTTCAGGTGAGAATTTTAAAACTTCTAGTGAATTTATGAGACTTTCCATGCCTCCAATGGACGCTGCAGCCTGACCTCACGTTTCTGTGGGACCCTCCATACTACCGAGGGATCCTCCAGGTCAACCCCAAGAGATACCTGGAAAGTGAGTGTTGTGAGGAGGCTATTAAATTTATTAATATGAAATATGAATTATGAAAATATTAATAGTTATTAATTATAAAATTATTAATAACTGATGAATCAACAACTTATATACATGTTCTAGTGCACATTTGTGAAATGCATTCCATAAGGGGCTTAGTATTACGATTAGAACTTAATTAAACTATCTACAGACTATTTCTATTTTATATAATCAAGGGTGCAGTTCCGCCACTTGGCCACTAGATGGTGACTCGGTGGAATGCGGGTGGCTTCTGGCTATATACAGCAATGTTGCAATCTCTATATGTCAGCGATCACTCTGCTACATGTGGATACTTTGAACTGAGTGCTAGTGGATGGAAAACACGTGGAAGATACTCTGTAGCTGTTGTTTGTAACAAGGTGGGAGTCCGGCAGATTCCCTTCAGGACTCGGTCGGTTTCCTCCAGACAATAGGGATAGGTCCTGGTCAGATTCTGCCCATGGGGTTGGCCCTGGGAGTCGGCTCGCACGGCAGGGCGGGGCAATGGTTGCCGACAGGCAGGCTCGGTCGAACAACGACAGCAAACAATAGCTATGGGGTCGGCCCCGTGGCGACGAGTCTCGGGGCTGATGTAAATGGCCTCAGAGAGAGAATGCGGCTGTGTTGAGCTCTGGCTTCTTGGTTACTGGGCTCAAAGGAACAGCAGGACGCTTGGAATGGTCCCAGGTTTTGGTGCAGTATAGGCACAAGCAATGCTTTAGTCTTCCCCTGAGGTTTACAGGGGTCAGAGAGGCACACGTGGTGGCTCCTCTCCCGCTATAGTGGGGTTAGGCATATGCGGACTCAGTCTCTATCAAGTCCCTTCTCCCTGACAGCTGGGCAGATCTTACCCTCAGGGGCTGGTCCAGTCCTCCGGTAGCACGGTGGGCTCTCCCGGTCAGTATGACTGGCTGTAACGATGCTGGCTTCTCGGGCTCAGCGAAGGTCCTCCCTCTGGGGTGATCCTCACGATCAGAATGCTTCTCATGATGCAGAGGCTTTCAGTATGCGTGCATGTATGATAGAAGCTAACAACAAGCTCAATGGCAGAGGCTGTGGCTCGAGAGCTGCTCTCTCGAGCAAGTACAGAGACAAAGTGAAAGAGGGGGCAACTTGTTTACCAACAGGGGTAATAATTATAGATTCCTCGAGGGTGGGTTTGACCAATGAGCACTCTCATAGACAACTGGCTTCAGCCTATAGAAAGCGTGAAGCTGGAATTATGCCCATACTTTGGTAATTGCACAAGCACTGCATGCGCTGAGTGCATGCTGACCTGGCTAATGCCTTGGCTTTTGTCTTCCTCCTGAAGGAGGGGAAACCTGTCCACATGCTGGGACCAGATCTAGTAGCTGGGCAGAATGTGCCTTCACCACGGTGAGCTGCTGTGGATTTGACAATGTTCTCCCCCTGCCCCTCCTCCCCAGCCCCTCTGTAGCTTCAACAGTTTTGCTGAGCCTGTCAGTTCCCCCTTTCCCCCTGCCTTCTCTCTGTTATCTCTCCCTTGTCTGCAAAAGATGTGTTCTCCTTTAAGGTAACAGTACTAAGTTTTGTTAAAAAAAAAATTCAGTATTTTGTAAGTGTAAACCTGATATGGATAATAATTTTAGTAGTATTTCTCATTATAAGGGATTTTGGAGATTTTTTATTTTGATGTTTTTAGTAGTTAATTTTAATAGTAAGCATAACGAATGTGAGTACTCATGCTAAATATAAGGTGTATCAAGTTATAAGTAATAATAATAAATATGTTAAACATATGGTAGTTATAACATACTATTATAATTAGTAATTAATTATAATAGGCATGGTAAATAATAATATTAAGTTATAAGTGACAATGGATAAATTTAAAGATAAGAAGTTATTCTATGAGTTCAGAAATTAAGTTTTTCTCTGGTTCAAACCTTTTTGTGTGTGTGCTATAGCATTTCAAAAGAGCTCTATGTAATATAGGTGAAGGCTGTGGTAAATAGATTTTAATTTTTAAAAAATCATGCTTTAGTTAATGTCATATCCTTTATGTTTCTTTTTTTAGGCATTGATTTGATAGTTTAATTTTAACATAGTTCTTTAGGCATTTTTAGGGATTTTGTTATAAGCATAAGTTAGGAGTTTGATATAAGGATATGATAGAATTTTTTTTCTCTTTCCTTTGTATTCACAATAGCTTTAAGATAAGGATTATATATAAAAAAAAAAAAATCAGCAGACCTGCCTAACTCTGATCACAATGACTATCATGAGAAACTGAGATCAAAAGCATCAGTCAGAGGCTGATTGCATGAGAATGTCACCAGAAAATATCTGAATTAGGACTGAATATGATGGTTCCTTAATTGTTCTGTGATTAAGGAATATGTTGACATGGACCTATATGTTAACTCACCAGTCTGTCATAGTCAAGTAATAATGTTAATTAGTTAAAGGGAAGGTCAAACGGATTATAGCACAAAAGGTATTTTCATTTTAGGTTATAAAAAAACCAAAAAAAAGGTGTAATTCAAGTATTATGTCACAAGAAAGAATAGTTAAAGCATGTTATGCTCTCACATTTTCATTTTACATGTTGTTTTAAGTGTGATTTAACAAAATTTATGGAGGGTATAAAATTTGTGGAGACTTTAGTTGGGAGAAATTTGAAAGAAAAAAAAACAACATTAGGCCAAAGGTAGGATCAGTAGGACTCAGTCCAGGGGTGTGGGGGTATGGTTGTGAGCTTCTGCTTCCGCATTTTTCTGTGCTATTCTGTGAATAGGCTAAGGTAATAGTGCATCCTATCATCTCATTAAACTCTGTTTACCTCATCCCAGAGGCTTTTTTGTTTTACTTTCTCTCCAGTGTGTGCATGAGAAAGGGGGCTTGTGAAAGCAGGCTTAGTTAATCCAGGACAGTCCATGTTTGCATTCCAGTGTGTGGCTCACAAGCTAGACTGCCTTGACTAAGACAGTCTGTTTCAGCAGGCAATGAAACTGTTGAGATAATGAGAAGAGAGATAATAAAAGAATGCAATTAAAGCTTGAAACTTGTTAAGAGAATTTTATATACTTTTTTTTTCCTGTGATATTGTCATGGTTTGAGGAAGGTGCCTTTTTAAAAAAGCCACAGAGCTGTCCAGGAGCACCAGAAAGGTCCAGGGGATGGACCAAAAAATTGTAACTTTGTTATTCAGTCTGTGGTGGTTTTAGGCTATGCCTTTAAACTTTAGTCACAGATTTTGAGCAGAAAAGTAGAAAAATATAAATAAATCACTATTGAGTGTAAAAAGGAAAACAAAAGATTATTCTAAACAAATTTTCTAAACAAATTCATTTGATAAATACCTAGAACAAGATGATCTGTACCATAACAATTCTCTCTCTTCTTTCCTGACCTCTGATGTTTTTGCTTTGCTTGGGAGAGATTAACGTGCTAGTCAGCTGGCCTTGGCTGAGCTATTAGGTCTAACCCACTGCTTTTCTCTCCATGCCTTTTCTTTCTTGGAACAGGGGGTTAGGGGAGGGGCAGTGGAATGGCTTCCTTGGTCTATGACCGGGGGAATTTTCATGTTGTTTTGTAGTGGGTTGAGGCAGCCCCCTCCCCACCACAGGCAAAAAGTAACAACTCAGACAAACGGATTGCAGAAGTGATGGAAAGTTTAAATGAAAAAGCAGTGAATGTTTACAGAGAGAGCCAGAAGCACAGTGACAAAAGATAATCCCAAAGCATACCCAGAAAGATCCCATCCCCACCTGGGGGTACATCCAAGACCCTCAGGGCTCCTTCTTCCCCCCTCCCCACTGCTAGGCTAGTCTCAGCTGGCCAGATCTGAGACTGCACATCCCCCCGTGGCCTTGGGCCTATCCAGGCCCATGGCAGGGAGACAACATCTCCCCCAGTTACTGGGTGATGGCGAGGAAGAAAGAGGAGGTGCCAGACCTCGCACTAGATCTTATAGTGGTGGTGCAGAGAATTATGGTAGAAATAACCTAGTTTCCTGTGTCCACCCACTGGGCTGGACCTCTGGACACAGGAAGCACCTCATGTAGCAGAGGGCACCCAGCCCAAACTGCAACATGTTTGCTAATTGTAAACATCTGTATAATATTGTAAATACTGTGTATTTTGTATATATTCATTGCACTCCATTGTAGTGTATAGTTCTTGCTTGTAAATACAGCTTCATTTGCTTCTGAGTTTGTCTGGCAAAGTCACTGCAAGGAGGGAAAACTTCAACCCACCACACAGTCCCATAACCCTATATCTTTATAAGCTGGCTGCAAGGCCAACGCACTCTCTTCCTCTGCACATCCTTGGACACAGTGAGCTCCTGTGGGAGGAGGAGATGTGGCCAGTTTAAGTACTAACCAGGCTGTTGCCTCTCTAATTTTTTTTCCTACAAGTGCAAAATCCTGAAAAGCTGATGAAATGTTTGGAAAAAGCCTGGAAATTCCCAAGAGACAGAAAACAACATGATGGTTTTGGGCCTTGCCCAAGCCTATAGAACCTTTCTCATCAGTGTTCAGAGTGCTCAGGGGAAAGAGAATGTCTCTGGCCCTATAGACAAGGCAAGTGCACCAGAGAACCTGCCTGTGTCAGTATCAGTTGTCTCTATATGGGAAAAGAAACATACAAAGAAAGGACCTCCTCTGACAAAGGGTGAGAATGAATGAAAATCATCACAGAAATGGGAGGAAGAGCCAGAACTGGTCACTTGGGCTTTATTTCTGGCTCTGGAAGACAGTCAGAGACAGCAATGTCCCCTATGCTTCAACCTGCATCCCCCATCCCACTGTGGACAAGACCAACACCCCAAACCCAGAAAATGGAAGCAGCAATGTTATTGTGCTCAACCCCCTTCCTTCCCCCTCTCCTTTGCAGAGTTGGGATGGGGGAAAGTGAAAAGCATGGAAACAAGGCAGAAGACACCTTTGTCACCTACTGCTGGGGTCAGTGTACATGGACATGTCAGAACTCTGCAATTTGGCAAGCCTGGGATGCTATAGGCTGAGTTTCCCACTTCTTTTCATGACATTATGACAGTAATTACTCTTGGAGATATTAAAAGGGAGTGATCCAAAAAACATGCACTCTTCCCTATTTGTAAAGCTTCTTCCTTGCTGTAAAGCACTCCCCTGATGCAAAGTGCCCTTTTGTGTCTCGGTTGGCTTTGGCATCACTTGTGGATTATAACAGCAGTTCCAGAAGGCTTCCTGAAAAGAAGACTGTAATAGAAATCCTCACAGTTACAACTCTGCCTCACAAATAGAATTGAAATATTTCCTAGAGTCTCCGGGGAAAGCCTGCCTCATTAGCTCTCTGCTTAACCCTCCTCATTATTTCATAACAAGCAACCAAAACAGAAGCCTCTTATGTTACAATCTGAACTTTAAGCCCCATGATACTTTGCACCTTCATTTTGAAAGTGGCATGATGGCAGCATGGTATTGAATATCATCATCAGATTTAACTCAACCTATGACATCAGCAAAGAAAAAGAGACTAAAACAAGAAACTGGAAGCTGGAAGCAAGCAACAGGAAGCAGAAAGTGTAACAATCTGAGTCTGAACTCCAAGATCCATGATCCTTTGCTCCAGCCAGTACTTTCATTATAAAACTGGCATGAATTCATCATGGTATTGAATACTCATCAGCTGATTCAGCAGCCTGACTGAAACCTAATATTATTAAGAGTATTGTTCAGATGATCCGTGGACTCTTACAGGCCTAGTGTCTTGACCTATTCCCTGAGGATTCTGTTCCAATATCTGAAGAAGAATCTTTTCTTCATGTCCAATTTGACACAGCTTCTTTCTATTTCCTCATGTGCTGTCATTGATCATCAGAGATCAAAGATCAGCATCTCTCCTTTCACTTCCCTTGAGGAAGTTGTGCATGGTGATGAGGTCAGCCTTGATCCTTTTCATCTACAAGATGAAAAAAACAAGTGACATCAGCTGCTCCTTGTAAGTGTTACACCCTTGAGACTTCTCACCATATTTGTAACACTTTTCTGAACATATTCTCATAATGTGATGTTCTTATGCTATTACATTGTTACAATATTAATGTTTTTTCTTGAAGAGGTTCAAAACAGGTTTATAATGAAAACAAAGCCAAAGTGGGATTTCATGCTAAAAACAGTGTAAGAGATGGACTTTTTCTCAGCTGACTATCTATCAATACAATGAACTGGTGTGATGAAGAGGTTATTAAGTTACAAATATGAAATATGAATTATTAAAATATTATTTTTAAATTACCAAAATTATTAATAATTGATGATTCACTAATGTATATACATGTTCTAGTGTATGTTCATGAAATACATCCCATAAGTGATTTAGTATTGTAATTAGAACTCAATTGGAATATTTACAGAATTATTTTCTATATTTATATAACGATGGGTGCAGTTCTGCCGCTTGGCCACTAGATGGTGACACGACGGGGCGCAGGTGGCTTCTTAACTATATACAGCAATATTGTTATGTGTCAGAGATTCCTCTGCTAGACGCAAATGCTTTGAACTGAGTGTTAGTGAGTGGAAAGCATGTGGGAGATACTTTGTAGCTGTTGTTTGTCACAAGGTTGGGTTCCAGCAGACTACTGTCACTGGACTGCTTTCTAGGCTGGTCTGGATGGCAGTGCTGGGTGGCTCTTCCTGTGGCAGTGGAGAGGAGATGGAACCTGGGCTTAGCTGGTAAGCAGGTTCCCTTGCAGGACTCGGCAGGTTCCCTCCAGACGATAGGGAGCGGTCCTGGAGTTCAGCCCGGCTGGGCTGGTAGGGCTGGTCCCGGGACGGGGTCGGCCCTCACAGTCAGCTCGCGCAGCAGGGCAGGGTGACAGTTCCCGATGGGTGGGCTTGGAGGCTTCTGATCTGGCCTGGCAGCAGGTGGGGCCGTGGGGTCGGCCATGATGCAATGGGTCTCAAACTGTGAAGTTGCGGCTTCCCATTTACTTGGCTCAAAGGAGCAGTGGGACCCTCTCAGAGCAATCCCAGCTTCGGTACACGGACAGCGCTCGAGGGTCAATCTGTTGCTTAAGGCTAAATCCTTTTCCCCAAGAGCTGGACAGATCTTACCCTCGGGGGTCCAGTCCTCCAGAGACATGGTGGGCTCTCCCGGTTGGTGTGACTGGCTGTAACGACGCTGGGCTTCTTGGGCTCAGTGAAGGTCCTCTTTCTGGAGATATTCTCAGGGCTAAGGCTCAATGAGCCTGCATGTTTCTTTTAAACAGAACTTTACCTATCTTTAATAAGAAAAGTTAGTAAAGAGGGACAGATGTGACAGAGAATATTAATTCCTTCACAAAGATTCCTTTCCCAGGTCTTACATATATTAATATAAAAAACTTCATGGAGAAAATTCAGTTGTTGCCCAGCATCAAAGACCAAGCCAGCTCAGCTGGAAAATTTGAATGTGCATGATTAGGAGGTTAAACTCCTAATTCAGTGTGAACTATCTCAGATCTTCAGATCCAGTCAAACCTTTCATTATCCTGAGTTTTGTTTCAATACAAGGATCTTATTTTCACTGCTTATATTCTACAGAAAATTTTCTTTCACCCCCAATACCAATATTAAGTGGTGACATTTTTAAATGGTTATGAGAGTCAGCATTATAATCTGTTTATTAAAAAGACAGGTTTCATGTCTTTCACACAGTTTTAGGTTTAAAATCTGTATTTTATAATTTCATTCATGGAGTGAAACTACCTGCCATGAACACTTTTAAGATTATCCTGCCTTCAAACATTTTCTATTATCTTTTTTACTTATTAATGAAATTGAATTGCTGTTTTTCTTATCAGTATGCTCCAGCAATGCAAAAGACTACCCATTGTCCAGAGGTGCACAGAGAAAAACCAATGACACTGAAGTACAGCTTCAGTTCAGGTGAGTCAAAATAGGCTGAATAATTTCAGTCCAACTATACAATTTTATAGAAGTTAAGAATCCCTTCTACTGTGATTTTTGTGCCAGAAATTAAATGTATATGGGCCAAGAAACTACAGAGTTAAAATTCCCATGGCAGTACTAACATGGACACACTACACTTATGGTTTATGGTATTTTGGATTACTGAACGTACTGAGAAATGCTTTTGTGAAGATTGTACAATAGATGTATTACATTAGATTTAGTATTTGCATGGAAATATTAACATCTTAATTTAATGACTTTTATATTCTAAATTCATAACAATTTCTGTATTAATTTAGATGTTTATTTTAATAAGATTTCTCAGAAAGAAAAGATGGAGATGGGTAAGAATATTATTATCAAAAGGAGGAAAGTAAAAATTCTTCTTGCAGTTGATATTTCAAGAACCTTCTGCTGCAACACTGCTAGCACAAAACATATAATTATGGATTAATTCCACAACTTGTGACAATGTCCCTCCCTGGAGGTGCTCAAAGCCATGTTGGACAAGGCCTTGAGCAACCTGGTCTAGAGGAAGGTGCCCCTGCCTATGGCAGGGAGTTGGAAAGTGCCTTTCAACCTAAACCATTCTATGATTCTGTGATTGGTTCTATGATTCTGTGAACTACATCACATGATGGTGAGAAACTAGAACTAAATGAGATATTTTTGGACTGAAGCACAAAGGGCTTCTTCATTTATCAGCTGTATCTGTCTTGTGGGTATCCTAATTATTTCAAAGATTGTGAAAAAGATAAAGTTATGTCTGCAATCATATTTCAGAATGCAAATGATAGAAAATAAGTCTTTGGGTAGGGAGGATTATTTTGACTTGACTTAATTTGGTTTGGTTTTCTTATAAAAATCATATATTAATCCTCTGGTCCATACAGTGCAGTATCCTTTCTCCAATAATCATAAGATGATTACGGAAAAGAACCTGTGTAACTGAGCATGTCAATTACAATGCTTTTTCTCATTTAGAGGTTTTCTGCCTTCCAAGTCTGCTTTCTGATAGATGTTGCTCTTAAATCATTGTTAAATACAGAGCTTCAAAAGATTAATTCAATAAACTGTGACAATGTTTATCCAGTCACACTGATGGAAACTTGTATGGAGTTGAGGCAGCTATTGTAATTTTGGCTTTAAGTTTTCTAAATCATTGCAGCATGTCAGACTGTTTCTAAATTAAGGATATGGCATTTTGAGTCTTTGGTAACCTATGGATCATTATGTTGTATGGATCATCTTATTTACCATTTGTACAACACACTCTTCATTGAGCAAAGCTTATTTCTGTGTACTCAAGAGGGGTTTTTTGGGTTTTGCTTTGCTTTTCTCTCAAAAATAGTTTCTCTGCTTTGTTGTATGTTTAATTGTATTTGTCCCTGAAGATAATGGAGTGTTTTGTCTTCATTTTTTTTTTCTCCCTGAAAGCTTAAATTTATCAAGCAACTTTCTGCAAAATATATATCCACCCACCAAACTTGCTATAGGCTTCCCGTGGTGGTTTCAGGCTATGCCTTTAAAATTTTTTCACAGATCTTGAGCAGAAATTAGTAAAATGTAAATAAGTCACTATTGGGTGTAAAAAAGAAAAGAACCATAGTTCTAAACAATCCCATTGGAAAGATAATGGACTTAAGCTAGTAATGTAAATAATCTTTCTCTCTTTTTACTTCTTTGGCTCTGGATGATGCTTCTCCTGGCTTTACTGACCTTGACAGCATTGCTTTAGTTGTGACTGGTATTAACAACGACTTCTCTCTGTTTTCTTCTTCTTGTCCCTTTGTGTACAGGGGGGTAAGGAGAAGGCAGGGAGTGAGAAGCTATTGTATCTCCCCTGGTCTTTTGGCCAGGAGGGTCTTTATGCTGTTTATTAATTGTAAATATCTGTAAATGTTGTAATTATTGTAAATATTGTATGTTTGTACATATTCATTGCATTTCATTGTAGATTGTAGTTTTGCTTGTAAATACAGATTTCATTTGCTTCCAACTGAGCTGGTCTGGCAAATTTAATGTGGGGGGGAATATTTCAACCTGCCACACTTCCTTTATGTAACCACAGTGATTGCATTGAAGAGAATCTTCCTTGCTTTGGTTTCTGTGCTTTCCAACATAATCAGATTATGATTAATCAGTGTAACCTTAATTCAAGTTGTATTAAAACATAGCAAGTACCCAAAAAGAAGCAAATGAAGCTGTGTATCAATTTCAATCACATTCAGCCTCTTCTGTAAGCAATAATTGTTTTGTTCCTTTTAGCTGGTATAATAACGTTATGTTTGTAACATTGAGGGAAGCATGGTGCAGGAAAGATAATGCATGGAGAAATTTTGTAGACTTTTCTTTCCAGCATAGAAAATTTCTTCAGCATAAACATAAGTTTGCCTTTATTCTTTGATTGGCATCAGTGCCATTTATGTTCATCACAGGCATGACACTAGATCATCTATCACAGTAGATAGATAGACACTATCATAGTAGATAGATACTATCACCAAAACACTGTGGACAGGTGGCCTTTAAAAAGGCATACAGCAGGGAGTTTAAATGCTCTCTTTGAGGAATCTGGAAACTGTCACAGCTGAGAGCAAGCAATGCAGCAGTCATGAAAAATCATCATTTCTAATCCCAGAATAGTCAACAGTTGACTGGCTTTAAATGTAGCAATCAAACAAAATCTGAGGAAAGCCAACAAAGTAACTAAAAATATTACTGCAATGCCACCTGCAAAAATTAGCAGAATAATTGTGTCTTCCTGTGTGTGAAGTTGATGTTATTTACCACAGCAAGAGAATGTTGTGAAGATTGCTCTATTCCTCAGCTCTTCAAGGAAGCATTTTTTTCAAAGTGGTCTGGCATACCTTGAAACTGCTTGTTTCCATTCTTGGTGAAATTTTTGTTGTAGCAGTAAGAAAGTCCTTGAGGTGACTAAGTGATTGATAATTCAAATTATTTCTTTTGGAAGGGTCTTTTGGAAGGACACAGCAGAGCACAATCCTAGAGTGCTATTGGGTGTGGCTAATGTGGATCCTGTGGGTCACTGTTAATACGTTTTACAATTCATCACTGGGGTGAATATCAGCTTCCACAGTTAGCCTCTTCACAATCAATGCCTTTGGAAAGATGAGGAAGGGCTGAGCTTACATGGAAGAAATGTCTGAAAAACCCTCTTCCAACAGTCATTTATATGCCACCATCTTTAAGTCAGTCCCTGAACTCCTGGTGTGACTCAGAAAAATTGGTCTGGTGTGTTGAAGATGATTTGAAAATAAGTAAGTATGTTTTGTGCATATTATTTGCTCATGAAAACTTATTTAGAGACCAGAAACTGCAGGCATTACTATCTGTAGTTCAGTTACCAGAAGCAGGAGTTCAGGTCCTCAAAATGAAGACATTTATCTAAGAGCTTTATGTTTCAGTAAAGCTTCTGGCATTAGTGCAAATATGTACCTTTTCATCCTAATTACTTTTTATTTTGTTGCAAACGGATGTTTCAAAATGCCAACTCACATTCACATCATGCATTTCACTATATAAACACACCATCTAAACCAGGGATTGTTTCAAAGTGTCTGCTATTCAATTTCTACCTTCATAGTTAGTGAGATTACATCCTACCTCAGAAATTAACAACAGTGTGGTAGGGTGAGAAAGTTCCCTCCCCACACACAAAGAAAGAAACCACAGCTAGCTCAGTCGGAAAAGCAGATGGAAGCTATATTTACAGGCAGAGATGGAATGCAATGAATATGTACACAAATATACAATATTTACAATATATACAAAAATACAAAAATACACAGCATTGAACGCAATGCAGACAAGCTTTTTCCCTCCAGCCGGCCAGGGGGGTTCCCTGAACCCCCCTCTCTCCCTCCCTACTTCCCCTTTTTCCCAAAAAGGGTTAGAGAGAGAAAGGCAATTAAGGAAGAAAAATTCTATTAGCTCAAAAGCACATGCAAGAATTAGTTTTCTTATCTGGTTAGCTCTGTTAACCAAGGTCACTCCTGCTTCAGAAAGAGAGAAGCCGTCCAGCCCACAGGACAGAGAAGCACAGACCGAACACAGCCCGAACCTAGACCAGACTGAACTAACAGAACCCAAACTTAAAACTGCATTCTACAATCTACCAATGAAATTAGTTTAGACTATCTATCTATCTAGACTAGTTCAAATATCAAAAACATTCAGCCAGAGTGTTCAGCAACTGTCTCTTTCTTAAAGGCACAGCCTAAACCGGTCACAATCCACCTCTTCTAAACAATTTCATTGACTGTTCGTGCTGTCCATCCATTCTAAAACAATATCTACAATTTGTAAGTAAAGTTCATAGTCCATTCTGGCTATCCTCAGGTGTAGATGATTCAGAAGTCCAAGAAACAAGAAAAGATGGAAAACAGTTTGTCTCTTCGCAGATGAAGCAAAGAAAAGGGAAACAGGGAAACAGGGACTCACAGTTGACTCAGGGCTCTCAGGGTTCGTGCACCGTGGATTCCTCGTGGATTCTTCCTTTGGGCGTGATGTAGCTGTACAACACTCTGAAATTAAACTCTTTCAGCTAAAGTTAAATTTCTTTGTGGAATACACTGAATTTCACCATTCTCTTGCATTACCCAATAAGTGTGACCAGGACCTTCAGCTGAAACCACCCCTCGGACAGGTTTAGCCTCTCCTGAGGGAGAAAACACCCAAACAGTTTTACCTAACAGATTCTTTTCTCTAACAACAGGAACTCTATCACCTTCTACTTTCTGTAGCAGATCTGAATGTGCCGGTCCAGCTCAGTTCACTGAACCTCTACTATTTACCAGCCAGGTTGCTTGTGCTAAATGTTTTTCCCAGTTTTTCAAAGATCCACCCCCCATGGCTTTAAGAGTGGTCTTCAGCAAACCGTTGTAGCGTTCAATCTTCCCTGCAGCTGGTGCATAGTAGGGAATGTGGAATATCCACTCAATGCCGTGCTCTTTGGCCCAGCTCTTTACAAGATTGTTTTTCAAGTGAATTCTGTTGTCTGACTCAATCCTCTCTGGAGTTCCGTGTCTCCACAGGATTTGTCTCTCCAGACCAAAAATGGTCTTGCATGCAGTTGCATGTGGAACTGGATAAGTTTCCAACCATCCAGTGTTTGCCTCTACCATAGTAAGCACATACTGAATACCAGAACGAGAACGTGGTAGACTGATGTAGTCAACTTGCCAAGCTTCACCACACTTGTACTTGGACCATCTGTCACCATACCATAATTCGCTTTGCCTGCTTAATAGCAGCACAAATGTCACAGTCATGGATGACTTGTGTGATAGCATCCATGGAAATGTCTATAGATCTGTCACGTGCCCACTGGTAGGTTGCATCTCTGCCTTGATGTCCTGACGAATCGTGAGCCCACCGAGCTAAGAATATGTCACCTCGGTGTTTCCAGTTGAGATCAAGATCAGAGTCCATGTCTACTTGAGAAACTCTTGCAGCTAAATCTGCCTGATGGTTGTGTTGCTGTTCCTCAGTAGCTTTGCTCTTAGGGATGTGAGCATTAATGTGTCTCACCTTCACTGGAATTCTCTTGATTCAATCAGCAATGTCCTGCCATAGGTTAGCTGCCCATATAGGCTTTCCTTTTCTCTGCCAACCATTCTTTTTCCAGTTCTTTAGCCAACCCCACAGAGCATTGGCTACCATCCATGAGTCGGTGTAGAGATAAAGCTTTGGCCACCTCTCATGTTCGGCTACGTCGAGAGCTAGCTGGACAGCCTTTACCTCTGCAAACTGACTGGATTCTCCTTCTCCATCCTTTGCCTCTGCAACTCGGTGTGTTGGACTCCACACTGCAGACTTCCACCTTCGCTTGTTCCCGACAAGACGACAGGAACCGTCTGTAAACAAAGCATATTTCTTTTCATCATCAGACAGGTCATTGTAAGGAGGAGCTTCCTCAGCACGAGTTACTCTCTCCTCTGGAGGTTTAGTACAGTCTCTTTCATGTCAGAAAAGAGAAAATTTTTTTTGTCTTGACCCTCTAATATGCTTTTAGGAAAATAAAAATATCCTGACCATTATTTGTTTTACTGCTATATTCTTCCTAGCCAAAGAGATGGTATATGATATGTGATATGATATTAGTAAGCTCCAATAAGAGGAAACTTAAATCACTTTAAAATGCAAAAGCAATTAATCTGTTGGAGCAGACAACAAATGAACATTACAACAGTTAGAGGTTTAAATCTTGAATATATTTATTCCTTAATTATATAGAGTAATTTAATCACACATAATGCTAGAGTCCTTGAATGTTGAAGGTGATCCAATGAGTCTATAAAGATTTTATGAGCATAATCACCCAAATATGGGTTTTATTAAAAATATTTAGCTAAAGCAATTCACTAGTAGTAAAGTTTTTTTATTAATAAGGTATCATTTCTGTGACAGCAAATATTTACTTTGTTATTTTTGCCAGAGTGAGAGATTCTTAGATGACATTGCTTGGTATAGCTTCCCTGAATGTAGTACTCTCAGTTCATGCCTCTACAGATAAAAGGATTCTCTTCAGTCCCTTATATCAGACCAAGTGTAGGAAGAGTCATTGAAGGAGTAATAGGATAATGGATGTAGAGGACAAAGCAGTTGTGAAAAATTTTTTGGCAGAAAGCAGTATATTTAATAAAACTAAAATATTTGTGATATATTTCTGCTTTCCATTACATATTTTGATTAGTCATGACATAACTGAAAATAAGGAATATTTCTGCTTTCTAAATGAGTACTTTTTTCTTAAAAATGTCAATGTCCTGAAGCAGTATTTTTTCTTCACTGCCTTTTACAACATTTCCTTTAGCATACAATACTGTCTCATGACCAATACAACATTATTTACTTCTCTCCCTTCCTACTCACTGGGAAAAAAAAAATCCAACAAACAAACAATACCAAACAAAAAACCCAAACCCCAACCAACCAAAATCCCTAAATCCACCCACAAAAACAAAGAAAGAAAGAAAGAAAGAAAGAAAGAAAGAAAGAAAGAAAGAAAGAAAGAAAGAAAGAAAGAAAGAAAGAAAGAAAGAAAGAAAGAAAGAAACTAAAAAAACCACACCCCAAAATATTTTATGGGAAAAGAACTGACTAATGGAGGAGGAAAACAGGAAATCCTATTTATGTGAGCCCACTTGACTAGTCAGGGAACAATGAACCTATTATGATAATCCCTAACACAAATGTGTATCACAATTTTTAATATTCATACTTGGTTTATTCTCACTTTATTATTTTTGATGATAAGTCTATGTTATAAGAGCAGTAGAATTTATGACAGAAATGTTATGATTTAGGTTACTATTTTCTCTCAAGTTATTTCAGGAAAATGTCTGTTAGTAGCAGAAGTTAGCTTATCCATTATTTCTAAAATATATATAGAAAGCAAATATGTTGGAAAATGTGCTCCACTTTTTCTACTCTTCCACACTGCAGGTGGGGGAAATTTATTTTGAGAAAGAAGCCCTAATGTTCTCATCATTTATTTGATGATCATTCTGTGTTAGGAGAAATGCCCATACTTCTTTGTAAGACTGGTTAGGCCACACCTTGAGTACTGTGTCCAGTTCTGGACCCTTCAGTTTAGGAAAGATGTTGACTTGCTGGAACATGTCCAGAGGAGCGCAACAAAGCTGGTGAGGGGTTTGGAGCACAAGCCCTGTTAGGAGAAGCTGAAGGAGCTGGGGTTGCTTAGGCTGGAGAAGAGGAGGTTCAGGGGAGTTGTTATTGCTGCCCACAACTACGTGAAGGGAAGTTGTAGCCAGGTGGAGGTTGGTCTCTTCTCCCAGGCAACCAGCACCAGAAAAAGAGGACACAGTCTCAAGCTGCACCTGGGGAGGTTTAGGCTGGATGTTAGGAAGAAATTCTTCATAGAGAGAATGATTGAAGGTCTCTTCCAACCTGGTCTATTCTATTCTATTCTATTCTATTCTATTCTATTCTATTCTATTCTATTCTATTCTATTCTATTCTATTCTATCCTATCCTATTCTATTCTATTCTATTCTATACTACAGTGGAGTTACCTTTTCATTCTTGATAACTAAGTCAAAGAGCTCAAGATATGCTACTTCTAGCGAAGTGATACACTTCCATCTTTTAGTCTGCCACTCAACCTGTTAAGATCTGATTTACTGTTTTATTATGCAATTAAGAAATCTGTATTTATAGTACCAATTAACTGATATGATCCCCAGGACATTTCACAGAAAATCAACAGTCAATGGGGACTCCTCACAAATGTCCATGCATCTACTATCAAATACTTACCAAACTTCTCTCATTCTACTGTTTCCTTGTTTTAATCTACTAAAAATCATTTGTCTCCTACAGCCAAAGCTGCTTCACTTATCTCTTGTTCAGGGCTGACACAATGATTTCCATTTCAGCATGATAAAACAAAACCACCCCAAACTTTATCAAAACTTTTTGCATGCGTGTGCATCCATCATCAAGATTTGAGTATTTTTATGCCTCAAAATTCATGAGGTGCAGTTGTATATATCAGTCTTCAGCTAAGAAAAATTACTTGCTGTGGTAGGGTGAGAAAATTCTCCCCCCCACACAAAGAAACCGCAGCTATCTCAGTCAGAAAAGCAAATGAAATAAGCTATATTTACATGCATAAATGGAATGCAATGAATATGTACACAAATATACAGTATTTACAATATATTTACAGAAATATACAGCAATGAACGTAATGCAGAAAAGCTTTCTCCCTCCAGCCGGCCAGGGGGGGTCCCTGAACCCCCCTCTCTCCCTCCCTACCTCCCTTTTTTCCCAAAAAAGGTTAGAGAGAGAGAGAAAGGCAATTAAGGAGAAAAATTCTGTTAGCTCAAAGCATATCCAGGAATTAGTTCTCTTATCTGGTTAGCTTTGTTAATTCAAGGTCGCTTCTGTCCGGCAAAGCTGTTGCTTCAGAGGGAGAAACAGGCCCACATGAACAGAGGGAAAAGTACAGAATGAACTCAGACTGAACTGTCAGAACTTAAAGTTGCATTCTACCAATCTACCAATGAAATTAGTTTAGACTATCTTGTTTTTGCTTAAATATCAAAAAACATTCAGCCAGAGTGTTCAGCAATTGTCCCTTTCTGAAAGGCACAGCCTAAACCGGTCACACTTGCCAATATTTGAATAAAGACATCTTTAGCAGAGGTAACATAAAATGTTACAACTTTGAGGAAACATCATGAGGACTTAAAGCAAGCTAGTGTAACTTCAGCAATGACACCATACCAGAGGCAATGAGCAAACTGTAGCCAACAAAAATAAAAAATTAGAAGACAGTTTCCTTCAGGGGTGAAGGCACATTCTGCCCAGGTACTAGATCTGGTCCCAGCATGTGGACAGGTTTCCCCTCTTTCAGGAGGAAGACAAAAGCCAAGGCATTAGCCAGGTCAGCATGCACTCAGCACATGCAGTGCTTGTGCAATTACCAAGTCTGGGCATAATTCCAGCTTCACGCTTTCCATAGGCTGAAGCCAGTTATCTATGAGAGTGCCCATTGGTCAAACCCACCCTCGAGGAATCTATAATTATTACCCCTGTTGGTAAACAAGTTGCGCCCTCTTTCACTTTGCCTCTGTACTTGCTTGAGAGAGCAGCTCTCGAGCCACAGCCTCTGCCATTGAGCTTGTTGTTGTTAGCTTCTATCATACATGCACGCATACTGAAAGCCTCTGCATCGTGAGAAGCATTCTGATCATGAGGATCACCCCAGAGGGAGGACCTTCGCTGAGCCCAAGAAGCCAGCATCGCCACAGCCAGTCGTACCAACCGGGAGAGCCCACCGTGCTACTGGAGGACTGGACCAGCCCCCGAGGGTAAGATCTGACCAGCTGTTGGGGGGAAGGGACTTGATCGAGACCAAGTCTGCATATACCTAGCCCCACCATAGTGGGAGAGGAGCCACCACATGTGCTGCTCCAAGCCCTGTAACCTCAGGGAAGACTAAAGCATTGTTTGTGCCTATACTGCACTGAACCTGGGACCATTCCGAGCATCCTACTGTTGCTTTAAGGCCAGTAACTCGCAACCGTTGCCCCTCCCTGCCGTGTGAGCCAACTCCCAGCGCCGACCCCATGGGCCGAACCCGACCAGGACCTATCCCTATTGTCTGGAGGGAACCGACCAAGTCCTGAGGGGAACCTACCAAGTCCTGAAGGGAACCTGTTTCCGAGCTAAGCCCAGGTTCCAGCATTCCCTCTCCACTGGGTACTGGAGACAGTACCCAACACCACCGTCCAACTTGACTCGAACCAGTGCAGCGGCAGGAGTCGGCCGGACCCCCACCTTGCTACAAACAACAGCTACCGACTATCTTCCACGTGCTTTCCATCCACTGGCACTCAGTTCAAAGTATCCGCGTGTAGCAGAGTAATCGCTGATGCACAGAAAGATTGCAATATTGCTGTATATAGCCAGAAGCCACCCGTGTTCTGCCGAGTCGCCATCTAGTGGCCAAGTGGCAGAACTGCACCCTTCATTATATAAAATCTAGAAATTGTCTGTAGATAGTTTAATTGAGTTCTAATCATAACACTAAGCCCCTTATGGAATGTATTTCATGAACGTGCACTAGAACATGTTTATAAGTTGTTGATTCATTGGCTATTAATAATTTGATAATTAATAAAAGTAATATTTTCATATTCATAAATGTAATAACCTCTTCACAACACCTTCCCAGGTAGTGGAGTAAAATTTTCAGGAATAACTAGCTGTGTACTTCCCTAGGGGGGTTGAAAGAGAGAAGCATGGTACCTAGCAACTTTTAATTTGGTTGATCAGCAGGATATAACACCAAGCCGTTGCTATTAGCATATATGATGAACTCACAGACTGAGATTAAAGGACTTAACAACACTCAGAGACACAGCCCTCTGAATCAGGCACTCTGATTAAAAAACAAGCAGACAAACAAACCAGCAAAAACAGCTCTGCTTTGGGGTATTTTTGAGCATTCATGTGGGTGATTTCACAGGTGCAATTATTGATATGGAAAAAATATATTTGCTAATAATAAAAAAGGAGTGATTTTATGTTAGTTTAGGAGCTAAAATCAGTTCAATGACCAATACATTAAAAAATTAAATGTAATTTGACAATTACTTTTCTTCACATTTCTTCTAGAATTAGGAGTGAAGAAAAGTATTTTTGAAATCTTATGTACCACATTACCATGGAACATAGACTATGACCTTAGAAGAGGAAGAGATAAAGATTTAGGGTTATTTATCA
Source organism: Colaptes auratus (assembly GCA_015227895.2). NCBI lineage: Eukaryota > Metazoa > Chordata > Aves > Piciformes > Picidae > Colaptes > Colaptes auratus. The sequence goes on along the minus strand of CM026897.1, from coordinate 74,887,131 downwards.
GATTTTGTCAGCCTGAAAGCACAGATGGACTAAGAACCTAAAGAGGAAAAGAGGAATAGAATTGTTCCAAGTACAAAAAGAACTATGAAATGTTTTGTAGGAATATGATATGTGATATATGTAGTATCATTGACATTTTGTGGTAGTTTCAGGCTATGCCTAGAAAATTTTCTACAGATTTTGAACAGAAAGTTCTAGAATGTAAATAAACTACTATTGGGTGTAAAAAGGAAAATAATGATACATTCTAAACATTATAAATACCTCTTTTCAGTGCTTCATAGGCCAGAAACAGGCATTTGCTATAGGCTAAACTAGTAGATGAGATATATGAGTAAATCCATAGGGCAGTGGAGTCCTCCAATACTTTGTAAATTCACCCCTGAACAAGTGTAAAATTCTGACAAGCTGGTGAAATGTTTGGAAATAGTCTGTCATCAGCCTGGGAGTTGCCAAGAGAAGGAAATTATTGAAGTGTGTTGGGGGTTAGCACATGTGTATCTCACTCTTCTCATCGGTGTTCAGAGTGCTCAGGAGGAAGGGAAGTGCCATCATCAGCTCCTTGTGTATAGAAAAAAGAAGCCTAGAGGGAAAGTAGGTTGTCCTGCAAGACAAGAACAAATAAGGACCATCATGGGAACAAGAGAAAGAGCCAGGGTTGTTTGTTCACCTCTTATCTCTGGGCTTAGAGATAGTCAAGGACAAACAGTGGATGAAAACAAACAGAAGGCCTCAGCTAGATGAAGAAAATCTCTCTTCCTTTGTCCAGGCCTATGTTTCACCTGTGAAAGGAGTTCTCCTGGGAGGTCCATCAACTCAAGAAGAACAGCTCAAGAACAGCAAAGAAATTGCTGTATCAGCCTTGTCCCAGTGGCAGACCAGGAGATTGGCAGTTTTTTCATGTGCAGATAAAGGTCTTCGTAGCTGACAAGCTCAGGAAAACATGGCCCCCAGCTAGTTCTGGTTTCATAGTTTCATAGTTTCATAGTTTCAGTCAGGGTTGGAAGGGACCACAAGGATCACCTAGTTCCAACCCCCCTGCCATGGGCAGGGACACCCTACACTAGATCAGGCTGGCCAGAACCTCATCCAGCCTGGTCTTAAACACTTCCAGGGACAGGGCCTCAACCACCTCCCTGGATAACTCATTCCAGGGCTTCACCACTCTCATGGTGAAGAACTTCCTCCTGACATCTAGCCTGAATCTCCCCACCTCCAGCTTCATTCTCTTGCAAGAGAGGCAGGGAGAGGTCTGGATGGGGCTGCAGCCACCACTGGCTATTTAAACACCACAGGACCAAGCAAGGTGAATCATTGATATGTGTCCTGGAAGCCTGTGAGGTCAGTCAATTATAGAGATCCAGACATGGTTACAACCAGGCTGAGGGGCTGGTGTCAGTAGAATTGTGGGTACCCAGTCAGAGGTTATGAGTAGACATACAGGTATTTAGGCCCCTGGCTGTGGAGAGTACCAGAGCCTGGCATTTGCAGTGCAGGGTTGCAGAGACAATTGTATTAGATGTGTATCGGAGAGTGGCGAGGGAAGACAGCAGCAATCAATGTGATTGATAAGCACGCTTCAACTTTATTGCCCGGATACACAGCTTATATAGCATCTCAGCTAAATATGCACAAGCGTCACTATTCTATTGGTCTCTGACTGAAGGCAACATTATAATATCCAGCCCACCTGCAATTAGGTCTGTGTACAATATCAAAGGCTCTGTGTACATTCCCAGAAAACTCCCTTCTCCCCTAGCTCTTCCTTTCCCATCCAATTATCTTACCTAGCTCTCCCTTTCCCATCCAGTTATCTTACAAACACACAGCTGCGAGAACAGCTACGAGGCCATAGTGACCTTGCTGCTTCAGCAAGGCAGCTAACTATGAGCAGTAAACAACAAGATGGAGTAAGGCCTACACATTCTGCTCAAGTAGCTGTTCCACAGAGTCATGTCCCTTAGATTTAAGCCATTCTACAACAATTCCCCCCTTTTTCTTTTGTACAAGAAAAGCTTGAGATGTTACCTCATTTACACTTCTCATAATACATCCATATGCAATACGCAAAACAAGCAATATCAACAAAACAATACCAATCCAGCGTAAACCTTCCTTAAGCAGACCTAATAACCATGGAGACATATTTCCAAACCAAGATTGAAACCATTGATCTAAAGGATTTACATTTTTAACAATTGATTGAGTATGATTTTCCAACCAAATTGGATTGATTGACAAATTAAATTGATTGACAAATTAAAACAACGCATGCCTTCGAAATCCTCACAGCCATGACCATTAGCTAAAAGCAAAAAATTAACAGCAGCTCTATTCTGTAAATATGCATGCCTTAAACTATTTTGATCTAAAAGCAATTGATCTAAAATTTCACTTGTAACATTAGCCTGTTTAGCTGACCAACAAGCCAACTTCTCAATTTGCTTTAAAGCCTGATTAGCAGCAAGACCAGGAATAAAAAGAGAAGCAAAGAGATTTGCTGAAGCTGACCACAAAGCTGCATCATCTTTGCAACTTCCATCCAAATGGAGCAAAGATCTTTTTTGTCGATGTTTTAGTGCAGCAGAGATGTTTAGCCAATCTCGATGTCAAGGCGCAAATAGGGTAAGCTTACCCAGATAACACGGACCTCCATAGGCATTTTTTGGTATTCCCTGCCAGGCTCTGTCACCACAAATCAAAAAGATTCCAGGAGGCAAAGCTTTGGCTGTGTTGTTGTTCCATAAATAAGACAAAGTCCCTGTGAAATACCGATATGGAGTCTGATCATGCCTATAGTGAACTAAAATCTGATCAAACAAAGGACCTGTTGGAGTAGACACACACATGTGACCTCTGCCTAAATACCTGACTGGAGCAGGGCCCATCCAGAGTCCAGTTGCAGGCTGTCAGTACATAACTGACATTTGCGGACAAGGTTGTTGGTGTACTAAAGAGCCATGAACATAGGCAGGAGGGCTTTTCTGCTCTCCAAAGATGCATAAATGATTCAAAGCAAAAAGAACACATGCTAGCTTCTCCTGAGGATCTTGTACATTTTCAAACTTCTCTAGATAGCATTTCAATGTTTGATTTGCTTTCTCTACAATAGCTTGCCCAGTAGGTAAGTGTGGAATGCCAGTACGATGCTGCACACCCCATCATTGTAAAAATCTCTTAACTTGGTGTCCAGCATATGCCAGGCCATTATCTGTTTTTATCTGTTCAGGGACTACCATTACAGCAAAACATAGTGTCAAATGCTGGATCACATGAACTGTCCTTTCACCAGCTTGTGCTGAGGCCCAAATAAAATGACTAAAGGTATCAATGGTGACATGGACATATTTGAGCCTCCCAAAATGTGCCACATGAGTAACATCCATCTGCCATACCTCGTTCGGGCCGAGCCGCCGGGGGTTCACCCCAAGACCAAGACCCAGACCTGCATGATGACTGCACTGCCCCGTGCCTCATCCATTGTGATACCAAAGGAACGATGCAAACCTCTAGCATTCTGGTGAAAGGTAGCATGTGCATCACGAGCTTTCATAAAGGCATCCATTGGTACTAATAAAGATACCAATTTATCAGCTCTATCATTACCCTCTCCCAAACCAATTGCACCTTGATGACTTCTAACATGTAATACTGCATAGGGAGCATCTCGCTGCTGAATGGCTAATTGTAGCTGCAAAAATAAGTCGCCTAACATGCAGTTGTTAGCATCTTGTAATAAGGCTTCCTCTATTCTCTGCGCTACTGCTACTGCATACAAAGAATCAGATACTACATTAAGGGGAAGCTGCAGCCAGCATTTAAAAGCATAAACCATTGCAGCGAGTTCCAGCGTTTGCAGCGAGTCTCCTGGAACAGCTTCCAGAAGAACATGTTGCCATTGTCCATCTGCTTGCCATGTAACTGCTGCTCACCTAGATTTTCTTCCTGCATCTGCAAAGACAGTAAGTGCATCAGGCAATGGGTCCTCACTTCACTTTGGTATAGACATCCATTCTTGCTTAGCTACCCATTTCAAAGGAAAAGGTACTGATGTCAAAGCTATTTGCACACTTAGTCCGAAAAGGCTTTTTTGTAGTTCTACCGAATGTTGTAAAAACCAGTTCAAATCCTCTTGTCGAATTGGCACATAGATTGTATTTGGCTCCTGTCCCGTCACTTGCAGCACTTGTCCGTGACCCCTCTGAATTATAAGGGCTAATGATTCTACTTTCATCTGAATCAAATTACGAGGTTGCAGGGGTCCAAATATCCATTCTAGAACCCACACATGATCCCCTTTTTCTGGTGTAGATTGTGTAAGTGCACCAAACAAAAATAGACCATCACCCAGGATAGTCAAATCAATTGGTAAATCAAAAAGTTGCCGTGACACTGATTGTTTTGAGATGGACTCGGCAATGTCACTGATTGCTTTCTGTTTTTTGTTGCATTAGCATGACTGGTGCAGCAGGATTAGTGCCCTTTAAAAGAGGTCGTAAAATTTCCAGTTGCGAATTCCTAGTGCCAATCACAGGACGAAGCCATTGAATATCACCCATAAATTTATGAACATCATGTAAGGTACGAAGCTCCTTCTGAATAGTAATTTTCTACGGCCGTATAACAGAATCTGATATTGTCCATCCTAGATATTTCCAAGGCGCAGTCCTCTGTATCTTTTCTGCTGCCACTACAAGAGAACTCCTGCTGAGTTGTTCTGTTAAAAATATCTCCTGTTGTCGCGTGAATGGTTGCTCTTGTGCAATAAGGATATCATCCATGTAATGATATATAATGTTTCTGGCCAAGCTTGTCGCACTGGCTGCAAAGCTGTATGACACAAGGTAGGACTGTTCTTCATTCCTTGAGGTAGCATGACCCACTCATAGCGTGCAGCAGGTGCTTCCCTGTTTAAAGCTGGCAAGGTTAAAGCAAATCGTTTGGTATCATCAGAATGAATATTGATGGTAAAAAAGCAATCCTTTAAATCTATAATGAGCAAGTTTCATCCTGCTGGCAACATCGCAGGATTTGGCATGCCAGGTTGCAGGGCTCCCATAGTCTCCATCTGATCATTAACTTTTCTGAGGTCGTGAAGCAATCGATATTTGCCAGATTTCTTCTTGATAACAAATATGGGAGTATTCCACGGACTAACGGATGGTTTAATGTGGCCTAATTGTAGTTGTTCAAAAGCTAATTGGTGAGCTGCTTCAAGGCTTTCTCTCTTCAGCGGCCACTCCTCGATCCACACTGATTCATCTGTCAGCCAGGTTAACCGGATCAGGAAAGCCCAAGTAGTGACCGTTGCTAAAAACAGCCATTAGTCACAAGCCATGCCCCAATTTGGGTAAGAATGTCTCGGCCAATCAGTGCTTCCACTTTAGAAGGTAACTGCATTATGGTCAAAAAAGATACACAGCCACGACCATCAATAATGACTCGGATTTTATCACGACTCTTGCTGACTGATGCTGTACTACCAACACCTTCCACACCTGTTGACATGGAGGTAATTGGCCAATTGTCAGGCCAGACTGAATCGCAAATGATGGTAATGTCAGCTCCTGTGTCTAATAATGCATTTAACTGACGCTGCTCATGCCCATTGTCCAAAGTGATCGTAGCTTTTGGACGCTGATCCATAGGCATACACAGTAGTGCCATTCCTCCTGTCGATCCAAAACCTGTGTCTTCTCCCGTGTTTTGAGACACTGCTGTAGCTGCTTCTGTAAGTTGTAAGGATGGTACCAGCTGTGCAATGCGACTACCTTCAGCAATAACCAAGGGTGGAAAAAATGTCATAGCGATTACACAAACCTCTCCAGTGAAATCTGCGTCGATAACTCCAGGTAGAACAAACAGTCCCTTTAGACCTGCTGAGGAGCGTCCCAGCAACAGAGCTCCACATGGCTGTCCTCGGTATATTACAGGTCCCGTCACACCCGTAGCAATTTTCACTGGTTTAGAGTCTATTAGCACTGTTTCTACTGCTGCTGCCAGGTCCAGCCCGAGGCTCCCTGGAGTGGCTGGCTTAAGAGTTGAGGCTGGCTGAAGTTGATGTGTGACTGCCACACAGGGGCTGCCATTGGGGTCTTCACGCCACTGCCCTTCGCACTCCGCTTGAAGTTTCCTGAGCGCCTGCATATCTCAGTTACGTGATCTCTCGTGTTACAGTTTCTGCACCACACAGGTCCTGCTTGGCAATTGTGACGATAGTGCCCCGCTTTACTGCATCTGTAGCATTTAACTTTCCCCTGTTGTCTGTGCTCTTGATTTGCTGGTAACAACGGCATAAGAGCTGCAAAGGCTTGGGTTTGGGCTTGCACCATGTCTTTCCTTAACTCCTTTAAAGCCTCTACTATCATAGCCTGTGGTCCTACGGGAATATGGGACATGCGTTCAAGCATTTCCTCTACTGATGCATCAGCGGCCACAGTAAAAAGAATATTCTTAGTTGGACCATTACAATTCTCTAACATGCCCTGACGAAGCAAAGCTCCTTTCATAAACTCCTGCACATTTGCCCGATTGATGGCCTCAGTCACCCTATCTACAAAGCTTGCAAATGACTCATTCCTCTCCTGCTTAATAGACAGATACGAGGGTACAGGAGGTGTTACTCTGACTCTATTAAGAGCTTCTTTCGCGAGCCGCATTCCTAGCTGTAACCTTTCTGGACCTAACTGAACTTGTGCCTCTATTGTTGAAAAGTTCCCTGACCCCATCAGCTGTTCTACAGTAACATTGTTGTTTGGATTATGTGTAACATATCTATCACATAGCCGAAGCCAATGTGCTTGCCACAGCATAAGGCTGGACTGTGTTGCTACCATGCGCATAACAACTTTAATATCTTCAGGCAACAAAATTCCTGTGGACCATATATAATTTATCATCTGTTTAGTAGGCTCACCCTGCAGCCCACACTCCTTTGCCGTAGCTCTCAGTTGGGACAATAGCTTCCAATCTACAGGGTGATACACAGCTTCAAGCTCACCCCTGTCATTCTGCGTATAAGAGACTGGAAAAGCCTGCAACTCCTCAAGAGAATCGCAAAGCTCATAATCCTTGTTATGCAGAGCTTCCTTTCGAATAGACAACCAATCAATCTTTATAATAGGAGGAGTACTCTGCTTAGATTTACTGTTTTCTTCTACCTTCTTTTGAGATTTTTCGAGCATAGGATTCTCATTGTTTAATTTCAAATCCTTAACAGCAGAATTACAAGCCACAAATGCTTCCTCCTTGTGATACTGTGCAGCCTCCTTCTCCAGCTCCTCCTCATCTGTCTCAGAAAGCCGCTCTTTCTCAACTTTTACTTTAGATGATAACTGGACAGAGGGCTGGGGAGGAGAGGCACTGCATGACTGATCATACGGAACGATGTTCAAAGGGGGAGCAGATGGTGCTGTAATTGCTTTACTACCGTCTGAGGGGAGCTCCTTGTTAGTTCAAGCAGGATTAGAAATCAGGATAGTATTCCCCTTCGGAGGGCTAGATGTATAATCACAACTGTGAGAGTCTAAAGCTTGTCTCTCCTGGTGTGACTCAACAAAGATAAAATCACTTGCTGCTTGCCCAGACAATAGCTGATGTGCGTTGGGCAGAGCCACTGGAAGGACTCTTGGAAGGTGCAAAGATAACATTGCTCACTGAACTGCAGCTGGCCTACAACAATGGTCCAAGGGCCCAGCCATCATGCCTTCAGGACAAGATCATTTCCAGCCATCAGATACCCCAGGAAAGGACAATGGAATCACCACCTGTTTCCTGATGTGTAATGAGTGTGTGGGTAGGTAGATGGAGCAGGAGGAGGTGGAGGCCTCCCCCCCTTCCATCCAGACGGCTGCCCAAACTCACCTGAGTACTCAGAAAGATTTCCTGGGGAACGATACCTGGACACTTACCTAAGGATGATTTCCCAGAACGATATCCTGGGGAACAATGCCTGGACACTTGCCTGAGGACTAAAAAACTGTATAAAAGACTGGAGCAACTACTGGCTTGTAGGAGAAGAAAAACGGAGAAGAAAACTGGAGAAGCAAAATGCAGCAGCACACGCTGGAAACATCACGGGGCCAACACAACGGACCTTGGACTCTGTAAACCCTCTCTCCGTGCCCTAAGTTCCGCCTGCTGCAACTCATGGAGCTGAAGAAGCTGCTCAGAGGACCACATCCCTTCTACAGCCAAAGCCTCAGCACCGTTCCTCTACAGACCCAACATCTCCTGCAGCACCGTTCCTCTACAGACCCAACATCTCCTGCAGCACCGTTTACCTTTCCTCCACAGACTCAAACTGTCTTGGGGGGTGAGGGGTGTGGTAATAGAATTCCTTTCCTTTTCTCTCTTCTCTCTCTATTCTCTCTCTCTCCCCTTCTGATCCATCCACTTTATTTATGTCCATCCACTGTATTTATGTAATAAATAGTCTAGCTGTTGATATTTTGGCCTCGTTTGTGCCTCTAATTTCACAACACGGGAATATTCATTAAAAACCTGAATCTCTTTCCCTCTCCGGATCGAGACTTTAGACCTTTACAACAACCAAACTGATGCAATCCTGGTTTCCCTTGCACCCCATCCGACCTTGAACCCCATCCAAAGCAGCTGTTGCTACCGCCGCAACCTTTTTCTCAGTCTGATACTGACTTGAACAATTCATAATACTTCTCCATGGTTTCATAAGCTTACAAGCAACTTTATCATCATCAATCACCTTATACCACAAAATATTACCTGCTTCTCTCCACACATCAACACTAAACACATCTTCTGACGACTTAAAAAACCCATTCTCTCTACCAAACTGTAATAAACGTTCAGGATGCTTCTTTAAATCCACACCCTCTACACTGCGTTTCTCAAGGAAACTTAAAAATAAGTTAAGAGCTACTTCGCTTTCCATACCTTAGTGCAGACTTCAAAACCCATGGAAGCTGAGTAGCAGCCCTTACCTGGACGGCGAGCTTAATCCCAGCTCAGACACGGTACAAACTCCCTACGCCAGCATTGAGTTGCACTTTTGCCCCTTGATTCACTGCTAGTCGATGATTTTCTGGGCTTGCCACCACCCCGACCGCAAGAAGATCTCCACAGGCCTCCTATCCCACGTCAGGAGTTCTCTCCCTTTCCCCACTGGATCATCCATCCCTGTTCTCGGGTGCCAGATATCAGAGAGCGGCGAGGGAAGACAGCAGCAATCAATGTGATTGATAAGCACGCTTCAACTTTATTGCCCAGATACACAGCTTATATAGCATCTCAGCTAAATATGCACAAGCGTCACTATTCTATTGGTCTCTGACTGAAGGCAACATTATAATATCCAGCCCACCTGCAATTAGGTCTGTGTACAATATCAAAGGCTCTGTGTACATTCCCAGAAAACTCCCTTCTCCCTAGCTCTTCCTTTCCCATCCAATTATCTTACCTAGCTCTTCCTTTCCCATCCAGTTATCTTACAAACACACAGCTGCGAGAACAGCTACGAGGCCATAGTGACCTTGCTGCTTCAGCAAGTCAGCTAACTATGAGCAGTAAACAACAAGATGGAGTAAGGCCTACACATTCTGCTCAAGTAGCTGTTCCACAGAGTCATGTCCCTTAGATTTAAGCCATTCTCCAACAGATGTGAACAGGTGAGTGATGTGAAGAAAAAAGTTGTGAGGCTAAGGACTATAAGGGAATATGAAGAGGAGCCAGACTTATGGAGCCAGACTCTGCAATCCCTATCAGAGGGGCATTAGGTATGAGTGACACAAGAAGCAGGGGCTTCCATGGATTCTTGTCACCTGAAAAGACGAAAGAGATCTCAGCAATGGGGAGGAATGGAGGTGTGTCCCTCTCTGGTGAGGCAGGAGAAGCAGGTGGGCCCCCTCCCTATTCCCCCAGTCTTCCCAGCAGGTATGGGGCTCATGAAACAGAGGGCTGGATGAATGAGGAGGGAGATGAAATGCATGCAGCTACCCAGGACTTGTCAGGCAGTCCCATGACTTGTGACTAGTGCAAACAAGGGAAAAAAGAGAGGTGGTAGTAGGAGGGGATTCCTTTCTCAGAGGAAGTGAGGGCCCTATTTGAAGGCCTAATCCATCCTACAAGGAGGTCTGCTGCCTATCTGGGTCACTGAATAGGACATTTCCAAGAGACTTCCCAATTTGGTGCAGCCATCAGACTATCACCCATTGCTGGTTATGCAGATTGGGAATGATGAAGCAATAGATAGAAGCACAAAAGCATTTAAAAAAGGCTTCAGGGCTTTAGGTGGTTGAAGTTTCCCATTCTCATTAACTAAGTACAACTAACTCATTTGGAAGCAAATGGAAGCTGTATTTACAAAAATTCCTACACTCCACAAGGGAATGCAATGAATATGTACAAAATACACAGCATTTACAATATTGTACAGGTATTAGAAATTAGAAAATAACAATTAGAAAATAACACAGAAACCCTCCTGTACTCCCTCTGGGTTCCCAGAGAAGCAGGGAAGCTGCTCCACTGCCCCCTCACCCCCTTCCCCTTTCTTTTTAATAAAAGGAATGAATTTTAGAAAGAGAAGAAGTGTTAGTGTTCTTATCTTTTCTCAAGGTCAGCCAGAAGTGATTATCATCTCCCAAGCTAGAGAAAAAGAAGAAGAATGGGAATGGAAGTGAAATGTGAAAGATTGTTAGGGTACATCTGTGTCCATCCCACACATTTTTGTCCAATGAATTTGTTTAGAATAATCTTTTGTTTTCCTTTTACACTCAATAGTGAATTATTTATGTTTTTCTACTTTTCTGCTTGAAATCTGCAGCTAACATTTGAAGGCATAGCCTAAAACTGCCACAGGGGAGATTACTTGAGGGCTCAGGAGCACAAGTGATGTTCTCCTCAATTATTCTAGTGACAGGAAGAGATATCAAAGGAAAGAAAAAATATCCATGTGATTAAAACATGGCTCAGGAGCACAAGTGATGTTCTCCTCAATTATTCTAGTGACAGGAAGAGATATCAAAGGAAAGAAAAAATATCCATGTGATTAAAACATGGCTCAGGAGCACAAGTGATGTTCTCCTCAATTATTCTAGTGACAGGAAGAGATATCAAAGGAAAGAAAAAATATCCATGTGATTAAAACATGGCTTTGATGTTGGTGTCACAAACAGAACTTTGAGTCCTTTGACCACAGGGAAGTTTTCTTGCCACTGGGTCTACTGGTGGGAGATGGAGTTCACCTGTCCCATAAGGGGAAAAGAATCCTTGCACATGAGCTTGCTGAACTCATCATCAAGGCTCTAAGCTAGTTTTAAAGGCATGTGGGGATGTATCTGGCCTTGCAGCTGAGAGCCCTGTGTGTAGTAATCCAACACACGTGGAGCAGTGTGTTGGTATCTTAGCTAATCAGAAGGTCTACCCTATTTAAAGGTTGAAAACTATGTACTCAAGTCCCCCCCAAGAAATATTTATATACTAATGCGTGAAGTATGGGCAATAAACAGGAGGACCTGGAGGCCACTGTGTGTGTCAGGTTACATCAATCCTTGGAGGGGGCCTGAAAAGAACCTAGCCCCAGGTGGACAAAGAAACCTGACCCAGATGGGTAGAGAGACTTAGTTCCCCCTACCATAAGGAGGGGTCCCCAGGTCAAGGTCTATTCACTCCCCCTTCCTGTCTAGCAAGCATATTTAGGTGGAGCCATCTTCGTGTCTCTTTCTCTTGTTCCTGCCTGACAGACCTCTCTGCTGCCTGTTCCTGTAGTTACCACATGACAAGGCCTACTTCATGCTGATTCCACCCTCCTAAGGACTGAATCCAAAGAGAATCCATAATTGCAGCAACAAAATTCCAATGCCAGCTGGGTTTAGTTTTGTATATTCCTTCATATTCTTTAGGTTTGAAGGGGGTGGGTGATGAAACCAGTCAAGACAGAGGGAGGTATACTAGATTCAGTGGTGAAATCAGCAGCCCAGCTGAAGTGCACGTACACCAATGCACACCATATGGGTAACAAACAAGAGGAACTGGAAGTCTTAGTACACCAGGAAAACTACAATGTAGTTGCCATTACAGAAATGTGGTGGGATGAATCACATGACTGGAGTACTGCATTGGGTGGGTATAAACTCTTTAGGCAAGACAGGCGAGGGACAAGAGGAGGAGGGGTGGCCCTCTATATCAGGGAATCTCTTGATGTCACAGAACTTGAGGTTGTGGATGAAAGGATTGAGTGCCTGTGGGTTAAAATCAGAGGGAATGGTAACAAAACTGACATCCTGGTTGGAGTCTGTTATAGACCACCCAACCAGGATGAAGAGGTAGATGAAATATTCTACAAGCACTGGAGCTTGTCTCAAGATCGCCAGCCCTTGTTCTTGTGGGTGACTTTAACCTGCCAGACAACTGCTGGGAGCTTTGCACAGCAGTGTGAAGGCTGTCCAGAAGGTTCCTAGAGTGTATGGAGGACAACTTCTTGATGCAGCTGTTACATGAGACTACCAGGGGTGAAGTTCTGCTTGAACTGCTGTTCTCTAAATAAAGAAGGGCTGCTGGGTGACTTGATGGTAGGAGGCTGTCTAGGGTGCAGCGATCATGAGATAGTGGAGTTTTCAATATGCAGGGAAACAAGAAGGAGCAACAACAAAACCCTTAAGCAGCCCTTAAGAACAAAGGGGTCCAGGATGATTGGACCTGCTTCAAACAGGAACTCTTGAAGGCACAGAAACAGGTTGTCACAGTGTGCCGAAAGATGGGCCAATGGGAAAGGTAAATGGCCTGGGTGGGCAAGCATTTTTTGAAGGAATTAAGGGGGAAAAGAGCATATATCGGGGGGGGAAGGTAACTTGAGATATGTTTAAGGATATTGTTAGATCATGTATGAGAAAAATTAGAGAGGCAAAAGCCCAGTTAGAACTTAAGCTGGCCACTTCTGTGAAAGACAATGAAAAACATTTTTATAAATATATTAGTGCTAAAAAGAAGGGTCAAGAAGAACCTCCACTCTATTGGACTTGGAGGGGAATATTGTAACTAAAGATGAGGAAAAGGCTGAGGTACTAAATACCTTCTTTGCCTCAATTTTCAACAGTAAGACAGGAGGGCTTCAGGCTAACTGGCCTCCTGAACCGGTAGATGGGGTGAGGGAGCAGTGTAGTTCCCTGAAATCCATAAAGAAGTAATTAGAGACTTGCTGATCCACTTGGATACTCACAAGTCCATGGGACCGGATGGGATCCATCCTAGGGTACTGAGAGAATTGGCAGATGATCTGGCCAGCTGCTCTCCACCATTTACCACCAGTCCTGGCTCACTGGAGAGGTCCCAGATGACTGGAAATTGGCCAATGTGATACCCATCCACAAGAAGTGATGAAAGGAGAAACCTGGAAACTACAGGCCTGTCAGCCTAACCTCAGTGCCAGGCAAGATTATGGAACAGGTCATCTTGAGTGCAATCACTCAGCATTTACAGGATGGCCAAGGGATCAGGCCCAGCCAACATGGATTTAGGAAGAGCAGGTCCTGCCTGACCTGCCTGGTCTTCTTCTATGATCAGGTGACCAGCCTGGTGGGTGTAGGGAAAGCTGTGGATGTAGTCTACCTAGACTTCAGCAAGGCCTTTGACACTGTCCTCCATAGCAAACTCCTGGCCAAGCTGTCAGCCCATGGTTTGGACAGCAGCACTCTGCACTGGACTCAGAAGTGGCTGGAGGGCTGAGCCCAGAGAGTGGTGGTGAATGGTGCCACATCCAGCTGGCAGCCAGTCACTAGTGGTGTCCCTTAGGCATCACTGTTGGGCCCTGTCCTGTTCAATATCTTTATTGATTATCTAGGTAATGAGATAGAGTCCAACAGTAGTAAGTTTTCAGATGACACCAAGTTGGGGCCAGGTGTCAACTTGGTAGAAGGTAGAAGGGCTCTGCAGAAGCACCTTGACAGACTGGACAAATGGGCAGACTCCAACAGGATGGCATTTAACAAGTTCAAGTGCCAGGTACTGCACTTTGGCCACAAATACCCCATGCAGCACTACAGGCTGGGGTCATAATGGCTGAAAAGAGGCCAGACAGAAAGGGACCTGGCAGTACTTGTTGACAGCTGGCTGAACATGAGACAGCAGGGTGCCCAAGTGGCCAAGAAGGCTGTGGTGGGGTGAGAAAGTTCCCTCCCCACACACAAAAGAAAGAAAACACAGCTAGCTCAGTCAGAAAAGCAGATGAAAGCTATATTTACAGGCAGAAATGGAATGCAATGAATATGTACACAAATATACAATATTTACAATATATACAGAAATACACAGCAATGAACATAATTCAGAAAAGCCTTTTCCCTCCAGCCAGCCAGGTGGGGTTCCCTGAATCCCCCTCTCTCCCTCCCTCCCTCCCCTTTTTCCCAAAAAGGGTTAGAGAGAGAGAGGAAGGCAATTAAGGAAGAAAAATTCAAAAGCGCATGCAAGAATTAGTTTTCTTATCTGTTAACCAAGGTCACTCCTGCTTCAGAAAGAGAGAAGCCATCCAGCCCACAGGACAGAGAAGCACAGACTGCACCCAACCTGAACCCAGACCAGACTGAACTAACAGAACCCAAACTTAAAATTGCATTCTACAATCTAACAATGAAATTAGTTTAGATTATCTTGTTTTCGTTTAAATATCAAAAAACATTCAGCCAGAGTGTTCAGCAACTGTCTCTTTCTTAAAGGCATAGCCTAAACCGGTCACAAAGGCCAACAGCATTCTGGCCTGCATCAGAAATAGTGTGGCCAGCAAGAACAGGGAAGTCATTCTGCCCCTGTCCTCAGCACTAGTTAGGCCACACCTTGAGTACTGTGTCCAGTTCTGGGCTCCTCAATTTAAGAAGGACAGTGAGATACTTGAATGTGTCCAGAGAAGGGCAATGAGGCTGGTGAGAGGTTTTGAGCTCCAGTCTTATGAGGAGTGGTTGAGGGAGCTGGGGTTATTTAGCCTGGAGGAGACTCAGGGGAGAAGTTACTGCTCTCTACAGCTTCCTGAAAGGAGGTTGTAGACAGGTGGGGGTTGGTTTCTTCTCCCAGACAACCTGTTACAGAATGAGAGGACACAGTCTCAAGCTGCACCAGGGGAAGTTTAGGCTTAAGATGAGGGGAAAGTTCTTCACAGACAGATTAATTGACCATTGGAATGTGCAGCCCAGGGAGGTGGTGGAGTCACCGTCCCTCGCGGTGTTCCAGAAAGGATTTGATGTGGTGCTTGAAGCCATGGTTTAGTTAGTCATGAGATGTTAGGTAATAGGTTGGATTTGATGATCTCTGAGGTCTTTTCCAGCCTGGTTGATTCTGTGATTCATTTACCCCTGTTACTTATACCTTTGTAGCTTCCTTTTTTACTCAATGATATATATATATTTGTTAAATTTACAGTTTTATTTACAAATTGATTCCAGATTTTTTTTCATGACTTTACCTCTCTTTTCTCCTGCCTAATTTGCTTTCACCCTATCAGGACAAAAGGGAAAGGGATGGCAATCTATGTCTCTCCTATTTGGGCTTTTGGACTTCAAGAAAGCTTAAATCACAATATTGTGCTACAGGGAAACGATGATATAGCATCCATCATGGAAACCTGGTGAGATGACTCCCACAACTGGTGTGCTGCAATCAATGGGTACCAACTTTTCAGAAGGGATATGCAAGGAAGAAGAGGTGGTGGAGTGGCCCTCTGTGTTAAGGAGATGTATGAAACCACACAAATTAATGAATGTCATGATAGGGTTGAGTCCTTATGGGTACGAATCAGGAGTAAGGCCAGCAAGAGTGATATCATGGTGAAAATGTGTTACATACTGCCCATCCAGGGTGAAGAGGTACATGAATTTTTTTTCTAAGCAGTTGAGAGAGGTTTCACAATTGCTACCCTTTGTTCTTGTGGGAGACTTTAACTTTCCAGATATCTGATGGAAATACAATACAGTGGGGAGAGAACAGTCCTGGAGGTTTTGGGAGTGTGTGGAAGATAAATTCCTGACACAACTAGTGAGGGAGGCAACCAATGAATCATCCTCCTGGACCTGCTTCTTGTGAACAGGGAAGAACTTGTGGGGGAATTAAAGGCTAGAGATGATCTAGGACTCAGTGATCATGCGATGACTGAGTTCTCAAACCTTGGGAAAACAAAGAGAGGGGTTAGTAAATCTGTCACCTTGAACTTCGTTAGGGCAAACTTTGGCCTATCCGGGAGACTGATTGACAAAGTCCCTTGGGAGGCCACCCTGAGAGATATAGGAGCTCAGAAAGGCTGTACTTACTTGAATAGAGAAGTCTTAAAGGCACAGGTGCAGGCTGTCCCTGTGGGCTGGGGACCAAGTCATCAGGGAAGGCATCTGGCCTGGCTGAATAGGAACCTTTGTCTGGACATCAAGAACCAAAGAAGAATCTATGGTCTTTGCAACAAGGGTCATAAAGATTAGAGAAGCTATGCAGGGAGAAAATAAGGCGAGCCAAAGCACAGTTAGAACTTAACCCAGCTACAGCTGTTGAAGATAAGAGAAAATGTTTCTATAAATTCATTAACAATGAAATGAGGCTTAGGGAAAATCCCCACCCTTGATTGGATGCAGATGGAAACATAGTGACTAGGGATGAGGAGAAGGCTGAGGTGCTCAATGCCTATTGTGGTAGGGTGAGAAAGTTCCCCCCACACTCACAAAGAAACCACAGCTAACTCAGTTGGAAAAGCAGATGAAAGCTATATTTACAGGCATAAATGGAATGCAATGAATATGTACACAAATATACAATATTTACAATATATACAGAAATACACAGCAATGAACGTAATGCAGAAAAGCCTTTTCCCTCCAGCCGGCCAGGGGGGTTCCCTGAACACCACCCCCCTATCCCCCCCTACCTCCCCTTTTTCCCAAAAAAGGGTTAGAGAGAGAGAGAAAGGCAATTAAGGAGAAAAATTCTGTTAGCTCAAAGCATATGCAAGAATTAGTTTTCTTATCTGGTTAGCTTTGTTAATTCAAGGTCGCTCCTGTCCAGCAAAGCTGTTGCTTCAGCGAGAGAAACAGGCCCACACAAACAGAGGGAAAGGTACAGAAATGAACACAGCCAGAACCCAGACAGAACTGACAGAACTTAAACCTACCAATGAAATTAGTTAATACTATCTTGTTGTCATTTAAATATCAAAAACATTCAGCCAGAGTGTTCAGCAAATGTCTCTTTCTTAAAGGCACAGTCTAAAATGGTCACAATCCACCTCTTCTAAACAATTTCATTGGCTGTTCATACTGTCCATCCAATCTAAAACAATATCCACAATTTGCAAGTAAAGTTCATAGTCCATTCCGGCTATCCTCAGGTGTAGATGATTCAGAAGTCCAAGAAACAAAAAAAAATGGAAAACAGTTTGTCTCTTTGCAGATGAAGCGAAGAAAAGGGAAACAGGCAAACAGGGGAAACAGGGATTCTCAGTTGACTCAGGGCTCTCAGGGTTCGTGCACTGTAGATTCCTCATGGATTCTTCCTTTGGGCATGATGTAGCTGTACAACACTCTGAAATTAAACTCTTTCAGCTAAAGTTAAATTTCTTTGTGGAATACACTGAATTTCACCATTCTCTTGCATTACCCAATAAGTGTGACCAGGACCTTCCGTTGAAACCATCCCTCGGACAGGTTTAGCCTCTCCTGAGGGAGAAAATACCCAAACAGTTTTACCTAACAGATTCTTTTCTATAACAGCAGGAACTCTATCACCTTCTACTTTCTGTAGCAGATCTGAGTGTGCAGGTCCAGCTCGGTTCACTGAACCTCTACTATTTACCAGCCAGGTTGCTTGTGCTAAATGCTTTTCCCAGTTTTTCAAAGATCCACCCCCCATGGCTTTAAGAGTGGTCTTCAGCAAACCGTTGTAGCGTTCAATCTTCCCTGCAGCTGGTGCATAGTAGGGAATGTGGAATATCCACTCAATGCCGTGCTCTTTGGCCCAGCTCTTTACAAGGTTGCTTTTGAAATGAGTTCCATTGTCTGACTCAATCCTCTCTGGAGTTCCGTGTCTCCACAGGATTTGTCTCTCCAGACCAAGAATGGTGTTGCATGCAGTTGCATGTGGAACTGGATAAGTTTCCAACCATCCAGTGTTTGCCTCTACCATAGTAAGCACATACTGAATACCAGAACGAGAACGTGGTAGACTGATGTAGTCAACTTGCCAAGCTTCACCACACTTGTACTTGGACCATCTGTCACCATACCATAATTCGCTTTGCCTGCTTAATAGCAGCACAAATGTCACAGTCATGGATGACTTGTGTGATAGCATCCATGGAAATGTCTATGGATCTGTCACGAGCCCACTGGTAGGTTGCATCTCTGCCTTGATGTCCTGACGAATCGTGAGCCCACCAAGCTAAGAATATGTCACCTCGGTGTTTCCAGTTGAGATCAAGATCAGAGTCCATGTCTACTTGAGAAACTCTTGCAGCTAAATCTGCCTGATGGTTGTGTTGCTGTTCCTCTGCCGCAATTAAGAGATGGGACTCAGCCTGATGCAGGCTAGGTGTCCAGTTTATTACACAAAATCCTTCTTTATAAAACCTTATACAATACAAAAAAGCAACCTACTACTGGAACAGGGACCCCATTACAATAATCTGGTATGTCTCAAGTCTTACAAACTCCAGTCATAACAACCATTCGTCATCAAATGTATGCCCTCCTCCAACCACACTGCTGGACCATAATTCACAAGCCATGAAGGCCAACACTATCCCCTCTTATCAGGCCAGCAGTGCTTGGAGCTCGGCTCTCCAAGATTTAACCCTTCATTCCTCAGTAGCTTTGCTCTTAGGAATGTGAACATTAATGTGTCTCACCTTCACTGGAATTCTCTCAATTCGATCAGCAATGTCCTGCCACAGGTCAGCTGCCCAAATAGGCTTTCCTTTTCTCTGCTAACCATTCTTTTTCCAGTCCTTTAGCCAACCCCACAGAGCATTGGCTACCATCCATGAGTCGGTGTAGAGATAAAGCTTTGGCCATCTCTCACTACGTCATCATCTCAGCTACATCGAGAGCTAGCTGGATAGCTTTTACCTCCGCAAATTGACTGGATTCTCCTTCTCCATCCTTTGCTTCTGCAACTCGGCCTCTTGGAATCTGTTGTAGAATGGCTTAAATCTAAGGGACATGACTCTGTGGAACAGCTACTTGAGCAGAATGTGTAGGCCTTACTCCATCTTGTTGTTTACTGCTCATAGTTAGCTGACTTGCTGAAGCAGCAAGGTCACTATGGCCTCGTAGCTGTTCTCGCAGCTGTGTGTTTGTAAGATAACTGGATGGGAAAGGGAGAGCTAGGTAAGATAATTGGATGGGAAAGGAAGAGCTAGGGAGAAGGGAGTTTTCTGGGAATGTACACAGAGCCTTTGATATTGTACACAGACCTAATTGCAGGTGGGCTGGATATTATAATGTTGCCTTCAGTCAGAGACCAATAGAATAGTGACGCTTGTGCATATTTAGCTGAGATGCTATATAAGCTGTGTATCTGGGCAATAAAGTTGAAGCGTGCTTATCAATCACATTGATTGCTGCTGTCTTCCCTCGCCGCTCTCCGATAGGAATCCACACTGCAGACTTCCACCTTCGCTTGTTTCCGACAAGACAACAGGAACCGTCTGTGAACAAAGCATATTTCTTTTCATCATCAGAAAGGTCATTGTAAGGAGGAGCTTCCTCAGCACGAGTTATTCTCTCCTCTGGAAGTTTAGTACAGCTGGTACCTTCAGGCCAACTTTAGATCACCTCCACCAGACCAGGTCTTTCAAGATTTCCCATGCAAGCTCTCTGTGTTATCAGAGCCATCCACTTAGACCAGGTAGAGTCTGTTGCATGATGTGGTGTGGAACCTTTGCCTTTGAACATCCAATTCCAAACTGGTAATCTGGGAGCTAAGAGAAGTTGTGATTCAGTTCCAATCACTTCAGAAGCTGCTTTTACTCCTTCATAGGCAGCTAGAATCTCTTTCTCTATTGGAGTATAATTAGCCTCTGAACCTCTGTAACCTCTACTCCAGAAACCAAGAGGTCTTCCACGTGTCTCACCTGGAGCTCTTTGCCACAAGCACCAGGTTGGACCATTGTCACTTGCAGCCGTGTACAAAATGTTCTTAATGTCTGGACCATCTTGGACAGGTCCCAGACCCATTGCTTGAACCACCTCTTGTTTTATCTGGTCAAAGGCTGCCTGTTGTTCAGGTCCCCAGTGGAAATTGTTTCTCTTTCGAGTCACATCATACAGAGGTTTCACAATCTGACTGTATCCAGGAATGTGCAGTCTCCAAAATCCCACTATCCCCAAGAAACGTAGAGTTTCTTGCTTGTTCATGGGATTGGCCATGGTAGAGACTCTATTTACCACATCCACTGGAATGTGTCGGCGTCCATCTTGCCACTGCACTCCCAGAAACTGGATCTCTCTGGTAGGTCCCTTCACCTTGTCTTGCTTGATGACAAAACCTGCATTCAGAAGAATGTCAATGACTTTGTTACCTTTCTCGAAGATTTCTTCAGCAGTTTTACCCCAGACAATGATATCATCGATGAACTGGATGTGTTCTGGAGCACCACCTTTCTCCAGAGCATCATGGATCACTGCATGACAGATGCTTGAGCTGTGGATGCAGCCCATTGGCAATCTGTTGAAAGTGTACTGGATTCCTCCCCAGGTGAAAGCAAACTGAGGCCTGCATTCCTCTGCTATGGGAATAGAGAAGAAGGCATTAGCAATGTCTATGGTAGCACACCATTTGGCCTCTTTGGATTCCAGCTCATACTGGAGTTCCATCATGACTGGTACTGCCTCACTCATAGGTGGAGTTACTTCATTCAGAGCTCGGTAGTCGACTGTCAGACGCCAGTCTCCGTTCTGCTTTCGCACAGGCCACACTGGACTGTTGAAAGGTGAATGAGTTTTGCTGATGACTTTCTGACTCTCCAACTGACGAATCAGATTCTGAATGGGCAACAAAGAGTCACGGTTGGTTCTGTATTGTCTGTGATGCACAGTATGAGAAGCAACCGGCAATTTAATGTCCTCCATCTTATGTTGTCCCACAACTGCAGATTCATCAGAAAGATCAGGTCTAACAGACAACTTCAGTTTTTGTCCATCAATTTCTACAGATGCTACTCCAAAAGCCCATTTGTAACCTCTAGGGTCTCTGAAACGCCCTTCTCTCAGAAAATCAATTCCCAAAATACAAGGTGCATCAGGTCCGGTCACAACTGTATGCTTCCTCCACTGTTTACCAGTTAAACTTATATCAACCTCCACCTTAGTTAACTCTTGAGATCCACCAGTGACTCCCAGAATAGTTATAGCTTCTGATCCCTGATAATTTGATGGCATTATGGTGCACTGATCCCCTGTGTCAACCAAGGCCCTGTACTTCTGAAATTGTGAAGTGCCAGGCCACTGGATGTACACATCCCAATAGATTCTATTATCTCTGTTACCCCTCTCCTCCCCCTGGCGGGAGGCAGGGCACCCCTAGTTATGGGGAACCTGCCCACATGTGCAATGAGCACAGTGTGCAGTGTTAGAACTGGAGCCACTGTTGGAGCTATTAGAGTTGTCCTGGGGAACTGTAGAAGTAACAGCTACCCTTCTGGTATTGCTACCTCGGGTTCTGCCACTTTGCAGTTCCCTCAGCCTCCTGAAAAAGATGAGCAGTTGGTTGACCATCCCATCTGTTCATGTTCTCACCAAACTGATCACGCAGAGTTATCCAAATACTTCCACGTGACTGCCTTGGTGGTCTGTTTTGGTTGGATCTGTTTTGGAATGACCTGTTTTGGAATGACCTGTTTTGGAATGACATCCTTGGAGGACGCCTATTCCTCACAGAGGAAACCTGTATCCATCTGGAGGAAGAATTGGAATTATTTCCTTGTGTCAATTGGGAGATGGAATTTACAATTTCATCTTTCAGCTCATTCATGCAATTCTTCATTTCACCAGACAGAGTTTCAATGGCTGAAACCAAAGAAACACGTGTCATGCTATCCTCCAATTGTCTCATCCGATCAGTGAATTTGGCCAACCGTAGGAGAAGCTCCGCCATAATTTCTTGCCACAATCCTGCTTGCCAGAATATTTGCATAATTAGGAGGAGCAAGTTTGATGAGCTTTTTAGCAAGACCAGTTCCTACAGGAATTTCATCAGGATTCAGAGTCTCATGGCCACCATAGAGTACCTCTCTGACAGCAAATTCTCTCAGACGCTTAATTCCTTCCTCTATGGTAGTCCAGGGCTTAGGATTCCATGGGAGATCATCTCAGGAAGGATATCTCATGAGGGTTGCCATTAAAAGGCGTATCCACAGAGTCACCTTACCGAGAGTCCTGCATAGATGTCTATCTATTCCATTATCCTTTGAGAGAGTTCCTAGTTGAGCTGCTGACTTGTCTCCAACCATTAGAGCTGGAGCACCTGTATCGTAGCATCTACCAAGCCAAGCTAGGATTGGCTCCTTATCTGCTCTGATATAATCTTTTACGCACATTCCTTATCTCTTCTCTTGGGGAAGAACAATCAAGAATGTCATCTGACTCCTCCTCTTCCTCCTCTTCCTGAACTTGTTGCCCCATTAATCTTATTGTCACTCTCCTAAGAATCTCTTTAAGGTCAGGTGTACCACCTCTTGTTGTCCTGCTATCAGCAATTTGCCCTGCATTTCCATCCAGTGATGTTCTCAATAACTCAGCTATATCTTTAAGACAAATCTTCTCCTCCTCCTCAGCAGGGTCTCTTAAAGCAGAAGTTCCCCTCACCAGCATCAGCATCTGAATCAGCTTTGGTCTTTCCACCTCTCGTCTTTAAAACAGCTACCTGCTTAACTGGAGCCGTGTTTGAATTTACAGCTGGCTTAACAGAAGCTGACAGGTTTTGAGACGGATCAGCTGCTGTGGAGGACACTTCCGGTCCCGCTGAAGAAGAAGGAGGAACTGGCTTTGCCGCATTAATGGCTGCCGAGGACGTGGGAGCCGCCATATTAGGCGCTGCCGCTGCCGCGGCAACTGGCTGATTGCCAGAACCACCAACAGCACCGTTCAGAGCAGCCTTTCCGATGGAATTTTTAGCTTTATCTTTAACTGATACAGATCTTCCCTTCTCCTCATCACTAGATATTTCTGGGGTCGAGTTAGAGCTGTTCCTTCTCCTCTTGGGTCTACGCCTAATTACAAAACAGGTCTTAGAAACTTTTCTCTCCCGGTACAGTGTATATAACAAGTACGCATTGCTTATCACCAACAGCAGGATTGCACACATAAAATAAATCACCTTCGGATCCCAGCCATCACCTAAAACAACCCTTTCACCAACTGGGATCTTAAACTCCTTTATCTCTATGGGCAGAGTGGTTGAGGTCACATTCCTGTATCTATTAAGCCAAAAGAATCCCAGGCACCGCTCATAGAGAAGCTGAATCTTATACTTAAACCATAAATACAATTTATACATCAAGTATCTGCTTAAGCGATCGAAAATCAATCCCAAGAGGTACTTGTAGACCAGTACCGAACAAATTGAAAAGACCAAACGCTCTAAAAGCCAAAACACTTTCATCTTTGCAACTCTGACCTGAGCAGACAATAAATCAAGCAACTTTTGCTCTGTTTCTGGACAGCAACTATCCACAAGCCCCACGTTGGGCGCCAATTAAAAATATGTGGTGGGGTGAGAAAGTTCCCTCCCCACACACAGGGAAAGAAACCACAGCTAGCTCAGTCGGAAAAGCAGATGAAAGCTATATTTACAAGCATAAATGGAATGCAATGAATATATACACAAATATACAATATTTACAATATATACAGGAAAATATAACAATGAACACAATGCAGAAAAACCTTTTCCCTCCAGCCAGCCAGGGGGGTTCCCTGAACCCCCCTCTCTCCCTCCCTACCTCCCCTTTTTCCCAAAGAGGGTTAGAGAGAGAGAGAAAGGCAATTAAGGAAGAAAAATTCTGTTAGCTAAAAAGCACATGCAAAATTAGTTCTCTTATCTGGTTAGCTGTTAACTCAAGGCCGTTCCTGCTTCAGAAAGAGAAAAGCACAGACTGCACCCAGCCTGAACCCAGACCAGACACAGACTGAACTAACAGAACCCAAACTCCAAACTGCACCCCATAAGCACCAATGAAATTAGTTTAGACTATCTTGTTTTTGTTCAAATATCAAAAACATTCAGCCAGAGTGTTCAGCAACTGTCTCTTTCTTAAAGGCATAGCATCAACCGGTCACAGCCCCTCAGTTTAGGAAGGATGTTGACTTGCTGGAACGTGTCCAGAGAAGGGCAACAAAGTTGGTGAGGGGGTTGGAAGACAAGCCCTATCAGGAGAGGCTGAGGGAGCTGGGGTTGCTTAGCCTGGAGAGGAGGAGACTCAGGGGTGACCTTATTGCTCTCTACAACTACCTGAAGGGAGATTGTAGACAGGCAGAGGTTGGTCTCTTCTCCCAAGCGGGCAGCACCAGAATAAGAGGACACAGTCTCAAGCTGCACCAGGGGAGCTTTAGACTGGATGTTAGGAAGAAGTTCTATACAGAGAGAGTGATTGCCCATTGGAATGGGCTGCCCAGGGAGGTGGTGGAGTCACCATTATTGGAGGTATCCAGGAGGAGACTTGATGGGGTGCTTGGTGCCATGATCTAGTTGTTTAGTTGGGTTGCATTGGTTGATAGGTTGGACACGATGATCTTGAAGGTCTCTTCCAACCTGGATTTATTGTATTTATTGTATTGTATTGGCCACCTGGGCACACTGCTGGCTCATGTTTAGGCACCTGTTGATCAGCACCCCCAGGTCCCTCTCTGTTTGGCTGCTCTCCAGCCACTCTGACCCCAGCCTGTAGCTCTGCATGGGGTTGTTGTGGCCAAAGTGCAGCACCCGGCACTTGGATTTGTTGAATGCCATCCCATTGGACTCCGTCCATCTGTCCAGTCAGTCGAGTTCCCTCTGCAGAGCCCTTCTACCCTCGAACTGACCAACATCTGCTCCCAACTTGGTGTCATCTGCAAATTTGCTGATGACTGTCTCAATCCTCTCATCCAGATCGTCAGTGAAGACATTGAAGAGGATGGGGCCCAGCACTGATCCCTGGGGGATGCCACTGGTGACTGGCCTCCAGCTGGATGTGACACTGTTCACCACCACTCTCTGGGCTTGGCCCTCCAACCAGTTCCTAACCCAGCACAGAGTGTTGCTGTCTAAGCCACAAGCAGATAGCTTAGCCAGCAGTTTGCTGTGGGGGATGGTGTCAAAGGCCTTGCTGAAGTCCAGGTAGACTACATCCACAGGCCTCCCCACATCCACCAGGTGGGTCACCTGATCATAGGAGATCAGGTTGGACAGGCAGGACCTGCCCTTCTTGAATCCATGTTGGCTGGAGCTGAGCCCTTGGCTATACTGCAGGTGCGCAGTTATTGCCGCCAGGATAATCTGCTCCATCATTTTCCCTGGCACTGAGGTCAGGCTGACTGGCCTGTAGTTTCCAGGTTCCTCCATCTGACCCTTCTTGTGGATGGGGACCACACTGGCCAGTTGAATTCATTGCCTCTTTTGGCTTAGCAGTTCTTATTGAGTCTCCTCCCACTGTATCCAGGAGCCACTGCACTCCCTGGGATTCTCTCTTTTCTTGTTATTTTCTCCTGTTTTGCACAAAATTGTTACAATTGTTATATTTGACTGAATACTGTACATTCCTATTGTAAATACATATTCTAACTGTACATCAAACATATTTAATAAGTTGTTGGCATTTTTACTATTAATAAATAATTATTAATATTTTTATTAATGCCCATATTTGTCTTAACATTTATAAATTAAATAAATTCTGTAACACAACCTTCTCCATATCCATTGTGATTGGGTCTCCATTTCCCTTTTTGGAAATGCTGCATATCTTCCACAGCTTTCTTTTTTGTCATTGATGTATCTAAAGAAATTCTTTTTAGTCAGTTTTATGTCCCCAGCCAAATTTAATTCTACTTGTGCTTTAAGTCTCCTAGCCTGATCCCTGGCTACTTGGACAACTTCTTTGTAGTACTTACTCATGGCCTATTCCCTCTTCCATTGCTTATAGATTCTTCTTTTTTTTCCCAATAAGTCCAGGAGGACCTTGTTCATCCATGCCAAGCTCTTGGCACTCTTGCCTGCCTTCTTCCTTCTTGAAATGCACTGCTCCTCGGCTTGGAGGAGATGGCCCTTGAATATTGACCAACTTTCTTGGGCCTCTCTTCTCTTCAGGTCTTCATCCCATTGTCAATCAGATCACTAAAGAGGATAAGGTCTGCTCTATTGACATCCAGAGTAGTGAGCTTGCTTCACACCCTCTTTGATGCCCTGAGGGTCTTTACCATTGTGTGGCACTGCAGTCAAGATTTTTCTTAGATTTCACATTGCGCCTATTCTTGTGCTTTCCTTTACCGCTTGGAGGAGGAAATTATCATCAATGTATTTTAGGAACCACTTAGATTGCTGTGTTTCTTCCAACAGTTGCTGGGGTGGTTGAAATCTACCCTGAAAATCAGTGCTTTAGAATGTGAAGCTGCTCCTATGTGTTTATAGTCGGTTTTATCCACTTAGTCTTCCTGATCATGTGGCATGTATCAGACCCCCAATATGATGCCACTTTCTCTTTCCTTCCCTTTAATCCTCACTCATAAGCTCTCTGTTATCTCCTATCCCCAGGTGAAGCTCCATGGAATAGAATGTTTCCAACAACTGGGCATCTACAGCTTCTGTAGACAAACTTTTCCAGTGTCTCACCACTTTCATCATAAAACACTCGTTCCTTATGCCTAATTTAAATACTCCCTAAGTCAGTTTGAAACCATTGTCACTTGTCCTGTCACTACAGACCCTGATAAAAAGTCTCTCTCCACTATTCTTAAAAGGTCCCTTTTATAAAGCTCAATTAATCTGAATATATATAAACACACACAAATATAAAACCTGAACATAATATGTTTTATAAGTATGCTTAATCTTCACAATCCTTGTCCTAGTGTGGTGTGTTGAAAATTTCCCCCCAGCATAAAATTGCCAGACCAGCTCAGTAGGAAACAAATGAAGCTGTATTTACAAGCAAAACTACAATCTAAAATGAAATGCAATGAATATATACAGAATACACAATATTTACAGGTATTTACAATTTATACACAGCATGAGAACGCACCTGGACAAACCAGGGGAGCTACTTACAGCTTCCTCTTCCCTGCTCCCCACCTCCCTCTACAAGATAGAGGAGAGAAAAGAACAGAGAGGGTTTTTTATTAGTACTTAGCCACAACAAAAAACACAACCAAGGCCAGCAAAAAACAGCAAAAAAACAGACAGAGCAGAGAAAACTAAGAGAGTACTTTTTTTTACCTTACTAGCCTTATGTTTATTATCTGTCCAATGGGATTTTTTAGAGCTTATAATTATTTTCGTTTTTACATCCAGTGGTAATTTATTTGCATCCTTCTGCTTTCTGTTCATGATCTGGAACTACTACACCTAGTTTAGAGTGGGCCAGATGCTCTGTTGCACCAGAAATCTCAAAAGAATAGTGCTTACACAAATGGTTTGGATAGTGATGGAAAGTTTAAATGGGAAAGCAACTAATATTCTACAAAACCCACAAAGCTTAGTGGTAAACATAGCCCAAAGCATACAATTCCCTTACACCACACCAAAAAGCCCCCAGTGCTTCCCTTCTCCCCATCTGAGGATGCACCCTAACATCCCAGGGGTCTTTTTTCCCCCTCACTGCCAATAAGGCAAGTCTTAGGGGAGATATTACTGCCACATAACAGTACATAAAGGGTGGCTACCAGTTGGCTATAAACTTCCTTTATACAAAGAGTCACATGGAAAAGAAAAGGTAATGAGTACAAGGTCAGCTGGTAACAGATGGAGTACATCTGTCCCAGAGGAGGGGAAAGGTCACAGTACAGGACAATGGCCTATCCCCCAAAAGTAAAAAGATTCTGGGAAGGGAATTGGCAGGCCTCACTGACAGGGCTTTAAACTAGCTTCGAAGGGGGAAGGGGCTGAAACCAGTCGCCTCAGGCAGGAGTCTGGGGGAGATAAGCTAGAGCTAGAGGTGAAACCAACAGCCCAGCTGAAGTGCATGTACACTAATGCACGAAGCATGGGTAACAAACAAGAGGAGCTAGAAGCCTTGTTACAGCAGGAAAGATATGATGTAGTTGCCATCACAGAGACGTGGTGGGATGACTCACATGACGGGAGCGCTGCAATTGACAACTACAGGCTGTTCAGGAGAGACAGGCAAGGAAGAAGGGGTGGAGGGGTGGCCCTGTACATCAGGGAGGCACTAGATGCCATTGAGACGGAGATCAGGGACGATCGGGTTGAGTGCTTGTGGGGGAGAATTAGAGGGAAGATCGGGAGGGCAGACATCCTGGTTGGAGTCTGTTACAGACCTCCCAACCAGGAGGAAGATGTTGATGAAGCATTCTATAGGCAGGTTAAGGCTGTCTCAAGATCGCCTGACCTCATTCGCATGGGTGACTTCAACCTGCCTGAGATCTGCTGGGATCTCAACACAGCAGAGAGGAGGCAGTCTAGGAGGTTCTTAGAGTGCATGGAGGACAGCTTCTTATCCCAGGTGCTGAGTGAGCCTACCGGGGGTAAAGGCTATGCTTGACCTCCTCTTCACCAACAGGGAAGGGCTGGTGGTCAGAGGGTGTTTAGGAGCCAGTGACCATGACATAATTGAATTTTCTGTATTCAGCCAAGCTAAGAGGAGTAGCAAGAAGACCTCCACTCTGGACTTCTGGAGGGCAGATTTCAAGTAACGCAAGGAACTAACTCAGAAGATTCCTTGGGATACAGCCCTTAAAAATAAAGGGGTCCAGGAGAGCTGGACCGACTCCAAGGCAGAACTCTTGAAGGTGCAGGAACAGGCTGTGCCAGTGTGCCGGAAGATGAGCCGCTGGGGCAAACGGCCAGCCTGGATGAGCAATGAACTCTTAATAGAACTAAGGGGAAAAAAAGAGGGTGTACCATCTCTGGAAGAAAGGGGAGGCAACCTAGGGAATGTTTAGGGATGTTGCTAGGACATGTAGGAAGAAAATTAGGGAGGCCAAAGACCATTTCGAGCTTAGACTGGCCTCTGCTCTATAAATACATTAATAGCAAGAGGAAGGGTAAGGACAACCTCCACTCCTTGGTTGACACGGAGGGAAATGTTGTAAGAAAGGATGAGGAAAAGGCAGAGGGTCTTAACACCTTCTTTGCTTCAATTTTAACTAGCAGGGCAGAACGTCTTCCAGACAGCTGGCCTGCAGAGCAGGCAGAAGGAGCCAGGGGAGCTGCATAGTTTCCTGCTGCTCCAGGAGGGGTTAGAGATCTCAGCTGCTTGTATCCCCACAAGGCCATGGGACCAGATGGGATCCATCCTAGGGTGCTTAGAGAGCTGGCAGATGAGCTGGCCAAGCCACTCTCCATTATTTTTCAACAGTCCTGGCTTACTGGAGAGGTCCCAGAAGACTGGAAGCTGGCCAGTGTGGTGCCTATCCACAAGAAGGGCCGGTTGGAAGAGCCAGGGAATTATAGGCCTGTCAGCCTGACCTCAGTGCCAGGCAAGATTATGGAACAGGTCACCTTGAGTGCGATCACGCAGCACTTTCAGGATGGCCAAGGGATCAGGCCCAGCCAGCATGGATTTAGGAAGGGCAGGTCACCTGATCTCCTTCTATGATCAGGTGACCCAACCTGGTGGATGTGGAGAGGCCTGTGGATGTAGTCTACCTGGACTTTGACACCCTCCCCCACAGCAAACTCCTGGCCAAACTATCAGCACATGGCTTGGATACGAGCACACTGCGTTGGGTTAGGAACTGGCTGGAGGGCCGAGCCCAGAGAGTGGTGGTGAATGGTGCCACATCCAGCTGGTGGCCAGTCACTAGTGGTATGCCCCAAGGATCAGTGCTGGGCCCCCATTCTCTTCAACATCTTTATTGATGATCTGGATGAGGGCATCGAGTCCATCACCAGAAAAATTGTGGACGACATCAAGGTGGTGGCAGGAGTTATCTGCTGGATGGTAGAGAGGCTTTGCAGAGGGACCTCGACAGGCTGGACAGATGGGCAGAATCCAACGGCATGAGATCGAACACATCCAAGTGCCGGGTTCTGTACACTGGCCGCAACAACCCCATGCAGTGCTACAGGCTGGGGTCAGAGTGGCTGGAGAGTGGCCAGGCAGAGAGGGACCTGGGGGTACTGGTTGATGATAGGCTCAACATGAGCCTGCAGTGTGCCCAGGCAGCCAAGAAGGCCAATGGCATCCTGGCCTGCATCAGGAACAGTGTGGCCAGCAGGAGCAGGGAGGTCATTCTGCCCCATTACGCTGCACTGGTTAGGCCACACCTTGAGTCCTGTGTCCAGTTCTGGGCCCCTCAGTTTAGGAAGGATGTTGACTTGCTGGAATGTGTCCAGAGAAGGGCAACGAAGTTGGTGAGGGGGTTGGAACACAAGGCCTATGAGGAAAGGCTGAGGGGGCTGGGGTTGCTTAGCCTGGAGAGGAGGAGACTCAGGGGTGACCTTATTGCTCTCTACAACTCCCTGAAGGTAGGTTGTAGCCAGGCAGAGGTTGGTCTCTTCTCCCAGGCAGCCAGTACCAGAACAAGAGGACACAGTCCCAGGCTGTGCCAGGGCAGGTTTAGGCTGGATATTAGGAAGAAGTTCTATACCGAGAGAGTGATTGCCCATTGGAATCAGCTACCCGTGGAGGTGGTGGAGTCACCTTCATTGGAAGTGTTCAGGAGGAGACTTGATGGGGTGCTTGGTGCCATGGTTTAGTTGTTTAGGTGGGTTGGATTGGTTGATGGGTTGGACGCGATGATCTTGAAGGTCTCTTTCAACCTGGTTTATTGTATTGTATTGTATTATTGTATGCCTACTCCTGGGGAGATTCCAGTTGGACCCTGAAGAAAATTTTTCAGGATGAGAACAGTTAGACACTGGAATAATGTCCCAAGGGAAGCAGTGATTCCCATACATCAGTCAGTTTTAAGACTCAGCTTGACAGGGTTCTGTGCCATTTCATTTAAACTATGCTATTGCCTGAAATGGCTGTATCAGATGATCCTTGATGTCTTTTCCCACCTGTGTGGTGGTTTTATGCTATGGCTTTAAAATTTAGTTACAGATTTTGAGCAGAGAATCAGAAAAATATAAATAAATCACTCCTGGGTGTAAAAAGGAAAACTAAAGATTATTCTAAACAAATTCATTGGAGAAATATATGCTATAAGATTGGCTGTACTAAACCAGTTCTTTCTTTTTTTCTGATCTTTGTTGCTTTCTCTCTTGTCACAGAGGGAGGCAGTGGAACAGCTTCTCTTGTCTCTCTGACCAGGGTGGGTTTCATGTTGTTTGCTAATTGTAAATATCTGTATAATATGTAAATACTGTATCTTTCGTACATATTCACTGCATTCCATTGTAGAGTGCAGTTTTGCTTTTAACTGAGTTGGTCTGGCAAAGTTAATGCTGCAGGAAACTTCAACCCGCCACATTACAAAAAATAGTTGGCTCCTATTCAACGTGGGGCAATTGCTTGCTTGAATAATTCCTGCTCAGATTAAGGAAGCAAAATGAAGCTGGTTTGGGTTTTCTGGCATTTGGTATAGTCTGTTCTCACTGTAATGCTGTACAAATGGTGCATATTGGCCATTATTGATAAGCTAGGTAGATATTTGGCATATAAGATATTTCTTTGGTTAAAATACAAGCTGAAAATATTGTATGACTGCTGCTTGGGATTTTTTTTTGCTACAAAAATATGATAATTTGACTGTAACTGTTCCTGCAGAGATAAATTAATTCAGTATTCCTGTTACAGAGACTTGTGTGAGCAGGTGGGACCCCAAAATTATTTCTTTGCTATGTGTGAACCTGCTATTGGTGATAATAGTTGTATGTCTGTTGATAGCACTGCACTGATAGAGGTGTGCAGCAAATAGGTGCTCTGTTTTTAGACATAGGAGACAGATGTCAGAGATGTAGTTCCAATTTGAATGCAGACACTTCTAGTGATGAGGAAAATACAGAAATAGGGCTAACCAGCTGAAGCAGGCAGGAAGGAGTTAATAAAAAAGATGCTCTGAGTGAGATCGGCAGCTCTGATGTTGAACCAGTGCGGGGAGACTCAGCCTGCTGCAGCAGCACAGGTTACACCAGCAGCTAAGATGGCGGCCATGGCTTCATCAGAAGCCATTAGAGAGGCAAAGTCTCTTAAGCCCTCAGCAGCTGGAGCGGAAGAAAGTCCCACAGCAGTGGCAGGGTCCCAAAGTCCACACCCTGATGCTGTTTTTGTGCCAACCCGTCTTGCTGGTCCTGCTGTGAATGCAAAAGGGAATGTGCAAGACAGATGCAGAGGAAGAAAACAAGATCCCTCTGCTGATCAAGGACCTTCTGTTAAAAAGGATCCATCTGATAATGGAGAGAAAGTCTGCCTTAGAGATATAAGAATCACTGAGGCCATCAGTGGATAGTGGAGATGCAGGACAGGATATGGGTTCTGGTAAGTCAGGAGCTAATGGAGGTGTTTCTGAACTTAAAGAGGTCCTATGGAGGGTAGCATCAAGACTACAGGGACAGCAGCTTCAAGAGGATGAGGATGATGAATGCGAGGATGACATACAGTCAGCTAATGCCCCCAGGTAGGAAATTAAGCATGTAAGGGAAGATTATATTAGAGGAGAGAATGAGCCAATTCTAACCTGGTTAGGAAGATATTATGATACAGGGGCACCTTCTTTAGTGGCAGGGGACAAATGTGCATCTCGGCTTGGAACCCTGTCAAAAGATATGGGAACTGATAGGCATTTAAGCAGGCAAATTGGTAAGGTTTATCTGGACATGCCTTCTACTGGTAGCTCTTATGAGGTACCCATCCAGATCTGGCATTCCATGGAACCCTAAGCCCTGGAACACTATGGATGATGGAATCAAGTGTTTGAGAGAGTTTACTGTAAGAGAAGTGGTGCATGGACACGATGGTACTCTGAATCCTGATGAAATTCTAGTAGGAACAAGTCTTGCTTTATTTACTCATTATTGTAGATATTGCTTTAGATTAGATGGATAGTATTAGCAGCCAATTAAATTATTTAGAAGAGGTGGATTGTGGTGGTTTTAAGCTATGCTTTTGAAATTTAGTTACAGATTTTGAGCAGAAAAGTAGAAAAAATATAAATAAATCACTCTTGGGTGTAAAAAGGAAAACTAAAGATTATTCCAAACCAATTCATTGGAGAAATATCTGCTGTAAGATTGGCTGAACCAAAACAATTCTTCCTTTTTTCTGATATCTTCTCTGCTTGCTTCACTTGGGAGAGATTAACCTACTTTTGCGCTGACCATGGCTGTGTTGTTTAGTTGAGTCTAACACCTGCTTTCTCTTTGTTCCTTTCTCTCTTGGGACAGGTGGAGGCAATGGAATAGCTTCCCTGGTCTCTCTGACCAGGAGGCCTTTCATGTTGTTTTCTAATTGTAAATATCTGTATAATATTGTAAATACTGTATATTTTATACATATTCATTGCATTCCATTGCAGAGTATAGTTTTGCTTGTAAATACAGCTTTTATTTGCTTCTAACTGAGTTGGTCTGGCAAAATTAATGCTGGGAGGAAACTTCAACCCACCACAAGTTGCTCACTAGATACCCAGCCCCCTGAGCTGGAAGACAGGGATGGGGAGCAGATTGAAGCCCCCATAATCCAAGAGGGGATGGTTAGTGACATGATGCACCACTTAGACATACATGAGTCTATGGGGCTGAGTGGCATACAACCAAAGGCACTGAGAGAGCTGTCAGAAGTGCTCACCAAGCCAATTTCCATCATTTAGAATAGGAGTAGAAATAACCAGGTTGAAAAAGACCTTTGAGATCATCAAGTCCAACCTATCACCGAACACCATCTAAACCATGGCACCAAGTGTCTCATACAGTCTCTTCTTAAATGCTTCCAGTGATGATGACTCTACCATCTCCCTGGGCAGCCTATTTCAATGGCCAATCACTCTTTCTGTGAAGAATTTCTTCCTAGGATCCAGCCTAGGAACCTCCCCTGATGCAGCTTGAGACTGTTTCCTCTTGTTCTGTTGGTGGTTGCCTGGGAAAAGAGACCAACCCTCACCTGGCTACAACCTCCCTTTAGGTATTTCTGCCTAACTAGGGAGGTCCTAGCTGACTGGGGATAGGTAAAAGCGATGCTTACCTACAATAAGGGTCATAAGTAGAACCCAGGCAAGAAAAGGTCTGCCAGCATGACCTTGGTACCAGGAAAGTACATGGAGTGGGTCATCCTGAGTGCCATTATGTAGCATATGCAGGTAAACCAGGTGATCAGGGCGAATCAGCATTGGATTATGGAGAGCAGGTCCTGTTTGATAAACTTGATCTCCTTCTATGACAAGGTGACTCACTTAGTTGATGAAGGAAAGGCTGTGGATGGTATTTATCTGGACTTTAGTACATCATTTGGTGTGGTCTCCCACAGCATCTTCTATCTGTTCATGGCTTGAATAGATGAACACTTCACAGGGTAAAAAAATGTCAGCATGACCAGGTGAATCATGTCAGATGGTGTTAAATCCATATGACAGCTTGTAGTGGTTTGAAAAAAATGAGAATTGTAGTACCCACTACCAGAAATCATGAATTTACATAATTTTTTAAACTGCAGGGCATTACCTACCTGAACAGGGGATTTTGGATCACTCTCTCACTTTCTGGGTCTGAGTGTGCGGGTGTTTTCACTTGTTTTGGGATTTCTGGATGATATGTTTTCCTTTTCCATTTCTTTCTGTCTAATGTCATCTGATACTTTTGTAGTGGAGGAGTAAATATTATTTGTAAATGAACTAGGAAAAGTCTCACTGCCTTCCCTTCCCCCCCCCCACCCCCCCCGCCCCGCCCCGGTCTTATCTCTTGGCAAGCAGGGAAAGAAGAGGCAGGAGGGGGAAAGAAGGGGAGCACTAAAACCATACCATTCTTTTGGTGCTCCAACAAGGGACATGAAAAAGCAGCAGAAGCATCTGTATTTAATTAAGACAGAAGAGTGTATTGAATTTGTCAGGAGGGGTCCAAGTTGAAGCACACAAAAAATGTTTCCCTTCATGTCAATGAGGTCACTTTCTTGGCTTTGCTACATCTTTTGGTGGTGTTATATGAGTTCTCACATAAATTCTCATGCATTTTTTTGGGGTTTGCATGCACTTTGATAACTGTGCTTTCTTTTATGATGCTTGTATTTGCCACCCTGATTAAATAGCTTTAGATGATACTGTGTCTTCTGCTTGCTGTTTTGATTTGATATAAATGGATTATTACACCTAGTGAGTGGATACAATAATTTTGCATGTTAAATGTCATTGAGCTAAGTCCTACTGAAACAGGATCTGAACTTTGTCAGACTTCTTAGTGTGAATGTAAACATTACATTCTCCAGCTCTTCCAGATTTCCAACAGTTCTGAAAAAAACTTTGTAGAGAACATTCAAAGCCTGATACTCAGATTAAAGTTCTGCCTTATATGTGCAGCCTGTAAGAACTGTAAGAACTCTTGGTTCAAGATTTTTGTTTTCTCATTTTCTTTCTCCTTTTCTTCAGCCTTTCTCTTCAGGATTTTTTCTTCATTGAACTGTGTACTACCACAACACAGGCTTTAGTGGATTGTCTCTTCAGCTAACAAATCAGCTCTCTAGTTAGTGGTCCCAGTCTTTCATCTCCCAGTATGCTGATCATGCCATCTGCAAGTATGATCCTGTTATCTCAGTTTTATTTCAAGCTTTTCACCTTCACTGACCGTATGTGTACTTTCTTGGCTTCAAATATCTTATCTTTTGACAATGCAGCTTTCTATTCA
Source organism: Colaptes auratus (assembly GCA_015227895.2). Lineage (NCBI taxonomy): Eukaryota > Metazoa > Chordata > Aves > Piciformes > Picidae > Colaptes > Colaptes auratus. The sequence goes on along the minus strand of CM026897.1, from coordinate 74,851,203 downwards.
TTATAACATTTAATATTTTGCCATTCTTAACAATTGCCACAAATTGTTTCTTTCATGATCACCAACTTTAGAAGTACAAAAAGAATGTTTTTACCTTGCCTGAGAACTTTTTTTTATTATTATGGGAATGGCAGCCTGTAAGTAGCTACATGTTGACTTGACCAAAATTAAACAGTGGTGGCAAGTTTCTTTAAGCTTCATAATTCTATTTCTTGACAGACCGTGCAGTGCAGTATATAAGTGGAAGAATTATACAAGAGTCAGTTTTCATGCTTATAAAATCAATAAATACCTAATTTAAACCAGCAAGAAATAGAGCTGTTAACTTTCATGGTATTTCTGGAATATCACTACATAATCTGGCAGAATATCACACAGAATCACAGAATGTTAGAGGTTGGAAGAGACCTCCAGAGATCATCAAGCCCAGCCACCCTGCCAAAAACAGGATCACTGAGGGTAGTCTGCACAGGAATGCATCCAGGTGGGTTTTGAAAGTTTCCAGAGAAGGAGACGCCACAATCCTGCTGGGCAGCCTGTTCCAGTGCTCTGTCACCCTCACTGTAAAGAAATTTCTCCTTATGTAGAGGTGAACCTTCTATGTTAAAGTTTGTAACCATTGTTCCTTGTCATATTACTGTGCACCACCAAAAAGATATTGGCCCCATCCACGTGACACCTATCCCTAGATATTTATAGACATTGATGAGATCCCCTCTCAGTGTTCTCAAGACTAAACAGCCCCATCTTTTTCAGTCTCTGTATAAGGGAGATGATCAAGTCCTCTAATCATCCTTTTGGCTCTGCATTGGCTCTCCCTAGAAGATACCTCTCTCTCTTGAATTGGGGAGCCCAAAAGTAGACACAGTAGTCCAGGTGTGGTCTCACCAGGGCAGAATAGAGGGGGAGAAGAACCTCCCTAGACCTGCTGGACACACTTTTCCTAGCACACTGGATATTTCTAAGTTTTGAAGCGGGCAAAGTTAGCCCTCTTAAAGCCCATGGTTGAAATTTTACTTATCACCCTGCCTCTTTGTCTAGTGATATGAAACTGTAGCATGTCATAGTCACTACATCCAAAATTACCCCAGTCACATGTGGTAAAGGCTGCCTATGCCCCAGAATTATGCCCCAAATATTGCTAAAACTTGTCCCTACATGTTTTGCTCAAAACCACCTTCGCCCTCCTTCTGGACTCAGCCAGGAATCAACAAGCTGGGGGTAAACAACCCAACCTGCCTTTTCTGGGGTAACCAAGATCACATGCCTACCTTGTGGGATGCTTGTGCTGTGCTTGTTCTTCTTTGAAATATGGCATATTCTGACCATATGCTTTGCCACTGGCTAATGGATGTAGACCAAGCATTTGACTATTGGTTAAATCCAAGCCTCATGCAAATTGTAGATATTACCCAAATTATAAATACCTTGGTCTTTTGCTATTGTGCTTTTGTTCCTTGTGCATGCTCTGCTTTTGTGCACGTGATCTGCTTTTGCAGTCTGGAGAGAAGCCTGCTACTCAGGAACTGCTGTCATGTGGAGATTGGAAATAGCAGTTTCTAAGTTCCCTTTAAGACATATGACAAAACAAAATGCTGTATTTTGGGGCCTGAAACTGTGGGATGAAACCTTTCTGGTATTTGTCTGAAAGAAGCAACTGTTCTGTTTATGTCTTCACCTTGTAAGGTAAGTGGAAAGGAATGTAAGTGTGGTGAGGTGAGAAAGTTCCCCACACACACAAAAAAGAAACCACAGCTAGCTCAGTCAGAAAAGCAGATGAAAGCTATATTTACAGGCATAAATGGAATGCAACGAATATGTACACAAATATACAATATTTACAATATATACAGAAATACACAGCAATGAATGTAATGCAGAAAAACCTTTTCCCTCCATCCGGCCAGGGGGGGTTCCCTGAACCCCCCTCTCTCCCTCCCTACCTCCCCTTTTTCCCAAAAAGGGTTAGAGAGAGAGAGAAAGGCAATTAAGGAAGAAAAATTCTGTTAGCTCAAAGAGAATGCAAGAATTAGTTTTCTTATCTGGTTAGCTTTGTTAACCAAGGTCACTCCTGCTTCAGAAAGAGAGAAGCCGTCCAGCCCACAGGACAGAGAAGCACAGACTGCCCTAACAGAACCCAAACTTAAAATTGCATTCTACAATCTACCAATGAAAATTAGTTTAGACTATCTTGGTTTTGTTTAAATATCAAAAACATTCAGCCAGAGTGTTCAGCAACTGTCTCTTAAAGGCATAGCCTAAACCGGTCACAGTAAGCTTGTTTATTTTTGTGTAGCTGTAAAACTAGTTATCTTTACCCATATATTATGCCAATTATTTTAGAATAAGCTAATTGACACAGCTCTAGTCTTTGTATCTTTTATGTGTTACATCACTTATCTTCAGACACATGTATATAAGGGCCCTCAAATGTCTAATAACGTCTTCAATTGTAATATTGGTGTCCGTAACAATCTGCCATGACACCATTATACTTCAGTTTACCTAGAAACCAGCAAAGAGTCCTTCACATAAGCTGCACTGAAGCTACAGCCAGCTTTGCATTGTATCTGCAGTCGCATTGAAGCTGCAACTGCACCCTGAAGGCCCTGAGACCCTGTTGGTAAAGCCTCACCAACTGGGGAGAACTTGCCTGATTCCCTTTTGGCAGATCTGAGTGTCTGTTGTATGAAGCCGCAGATTTGTAAGCCAAAGCCACCCTCCATGTGCTGTTCACAAAGCAAAGGACCATGCCTAGACGCCCCTGTGTGCCAGCTGCTGAGTCACAGGAGAAGCCATCCCTCACTGCTCCTTGTGATTCATAACACCATCTATGCTCTGCTGGTACCACTGTGAGTGCCCCAGACAGCTTCACAAAGGACTGCTCCATGACCTTAGAAACAGGAAAGCAGTTGCCAAGAGGAATCAGCAACACTCACTCGTTTCCAATCTGAGTCAAAGGGAAAGACACTCCACACCTCCCTCCCCCCCAGCTCTCAAGTTGCTCTGGGAGGAGAACTGCCCCCCACACCACATCCTGCAGACTCCACAGCTGGGAACCACCCAAGAGCCTGTTCCAGGTGAACCGGTCTACATCTCACCCCTGCAGCAGTGGGAGAAAGCTGCCTTAACTGCATCTGGAAGGGACTGCCCCTGGAGCCAGCTATGGCAGTGACCAGCTATGGCCCTATCAGGTCCCTGAGAGGATTGACAGCAAATAGATTAGCAAGCAAAATTATGTCTCTTTCCAGACTTCATATGTTTAACATCAGTTTTGGTTCTGTTTAAAATCCACACGTTTTAGTCAATGTGGTATTGTAATACATGCTTTATTAATGCATCATTCCAGAATGCCCAGACCATAATTTGTGATAAAAAATTGATTTAAGTTTTTTTTAAAGGTTTCTGTAAAATTGTATTAGCCTGACACCTAGCCCGATTGCTGTGTTCAGCATCTGGTTGAGTTGCCGTCTGGTGGACAAGTGAAAAAAGTGCAGCTTGGGTCTTAATGAATAACTGTTTTGTATTTCCTTAATTTGGCTCAAAATAGTTAAACTGTGCCATTTTATGGGATACACCCACAATTGTACACTAGAATCTGCATATAAATATTGTTAAAAGGTTTTTAAAATTTGGTATTAATAAATAACAATTAATATTATTATTACTATTTAAATAATACTATTAATAAACATAGCTATGGCACCTTATATCTCCAACCAGTCCTTCTTTGTTTGTTAATACAAGTTCTAGCATCATGCTTCTCCTCATTGGTTCTTCAACTATCTGCAGCAGAAAGTTGCACCACAGGAACTGACAAAGAGGAAGGCAGGAAAGAATGTTGAGACACTTGCCTGGATAAGCAAGTAGCTCCTAGACATGCTGTCACACAAAAAGGAACTCTACAAGGAGTGGAAGAAAGGACAGTTAGAATGGAGGGAATATAATGAAGCTGCCCAAGCAGCAAGAGACCTAGTTAGAAAAGCTAAAGCTCAGTTAGAATTAAATCTAGCCAGGAAAATTGAGGGGAACAGCAAAAAATTCTATAGGTGCATTAATGGTAAAAAAAAGACTAGGGAAGATGTGGGCCCCCTCAGAAAGGAAACAGGTGAACTGGTGACAAGTGACATGGAGAAGGCTGAGGTTCTCAAGGACTTCTTTACCTCAGTCTTCACTGGCAAGGGCTCCAGCCACATTCCTGGAATAACAGAAGATAATGGAAGGCACTGGAAGAAGGAACTGCCCATTGTGACTGAAGTTCAGGTTCATGACCATCCAAAGAACCTGAAAGTGTTCAAGTCCATAGGACAGAATGAGATAAACCCATGGGTACTAAGGGAACTGGCAGATGAGGTTGTTAAACCATTCTCTATTAAATTCCAAAAGTCAAGATAGTCCAGGGAGGTCCCCACTGACTGGAAAAGGGGAAACATCACCCACATTTTCAAAAAGGGAGAGAAGGGTGACCCAGGGAACTATAGGCCAGTCAGTCTTACCTCTGTGCCTGGTAAGATAATGGAGAAGATCCTCCCGAAGGCACTGCTGAGACAGAAGGATAATGAAGAGGTGATTGGGCACAATCAGCACGGCTCCACCAAGGGCAAATCCTGCCTGACAAACCTGGTGGCCTTCTCTGACAAGGTCACAACATTAATAGTTTCATAGTTTCAGTTAGGGTTGGAAGGGACCACAAGGATCATCTAGTTCCAACCCCCCTGCCATGGGCAGGGACACTCTACCCTAGATCAGGCTGGACAGAGCCTCGTCCAGCCTGGTCTTAAACACCTCAAGGGACGGGGCCTCAACCACCTCCCTGGACAACCCATTCCAGGCCTTCACCACCCTCACGGTGAAGAACTTCCTCCTCATGTCCAGCCTGAATCTCCCCACCTCCAGCTTCATCCCATTCCCCCTAGTCCTATCACTCCCTGATAGCCTGAAAAGTCCCTCCCCAGCCTTCTTGTAGGCCCCCTTCAGATACTGGAAGGCCACAATGAGGTCACCTCAGAGCCTTCTCTTCTCCAGACTGAGCAGCCCCAACTCCTTCAGTCTGTCCTCATAGGAGAGGTGCTCCAGCCCTCTGATCATCCTCGTGGCCCTTCTCTGGACACGCTCCAGCACCTCCAGATCCCTCTTGTAATAGGGGCTCCAGAACTGGACGCAGTACTGCAGGTGGGGTCTCACCAGAGCTGAGTAGAGGGGGAGAATCACCTCCCTTGACCTGCTGGCCACACTTCTCCTGATGCAGCCCAGGATCTGATTGGCTTTCCGGGCTGCAAGTGCACATTGAGAGCTCATGTTGAGCTTCTCGTCCACCAGCACCCCCAAATCTCTCTCCTCTGGGCTGCTCCCCAGCCAGTCACTGCCCAACCTGTATTTGTGCCTGGGATTGCCTCGACCCAGATGCAGGACCCTGCACTTGGTCTTGTTGAAGCTCATGAGGTTGGCCTGTGCCCACCTCTCCAGCCTGTCAAGGTCCCTCTGGATGGCATCCCTTCCCTCCAGCGTGTCTGCTGCACCACACAGCTTGGTGTCATCAGCAAACTTGCTGAGGGTGCACTCAATGCCACTGTCCATGGCACCCACAAAGATGTTGAACAAGACTGGTCCCAGGACTGATCCCTGAGGGACTCCGCTTGTCACTGGCCTCCACGGGGACATGGACCCGTTGACAGCCACTCTTTGGGTGCGGCCATCAAGCCAGTTCTTTATCCATCTGGTGGTCCATCCATCAAACCCGTGTGTCACCAGCTTGGAGACCAGGATGTGGTGTGGGACAGTGTCAAAGGCTTTGCTCAGGTCCAGGTAAACGACATCAGTTGCTCGCCCCTCATCTATTAATGCTGTCACTTGTTCATAGAAGGCCACCAGGTTTGTCAGGCAGGATTTGCCCTTGGCAAAGCCATGATGACTGCTCCCAATCACCTCTTCACTACTCTTCTGAATCAGTAGTGCCTCCAGGAGGATCTGCTCCATGATCTTTCCGGGCACAGAGGTGAGACTGACCGGCCTGTAGTTTCCTGGTTCCTCCTTCTTACCCTTTTTGAAAATGGGAGCAATGTTTGCCCTTTTCCAATCTGTGGGGACTTCCCCAGTCTGCCATGACTTTTGGAATATAATAGAGAGGGGCTTAGCAACCTCATCTGCCAGTTCTCTCAGCACCTGTGGGTGTATCCCGTCGGGTCCCATGGACTTGAACACTTTCAGGTTCTTCAGGTGATCACGAACCTGAGCTTCACTTACCATGGCAGTTCTTCCTCCCCATCCCTGGCATCGTCTGCCATGACTCCAGGAGTGTGGCTGGAGGCCCTTGCAGTGAAGACTGAGGTAAAGAAGTTATTGAGTACCTCAGCCTTTTCCACATCACTTGTGACCAATTCACCAGTTTCCTTTCTGAGGGGGCCCACACCTTCCCTACTCTTCTTCTTACCATTAATATACCTGTAGAAGTTCTTAGTGCTCCCTTTGACCTCCCTGGCTAGATTCAATTCAAACTCTGCTTTGGCTTTCCTAACCAGGCCTCTTGCTGCTCGGGCAGCTTCCTTATATACCCCCTGTTCTATCTGTCCTTCCCTCCACTTCCTGTAGAGTTTCTTTTTACGTAATAGTGTGTCCAGGAGCTCCTTGTTCATCCAGGCAGGTCTCCTAGCGTTCTTCCCTGTTTTTCTCTTTGTTGGTATACATAGCTCCTGGACACAGAGGAGGTGGTCCTTGAACACTGACCAGCTGTCCTGGGTCCCTCTTCCCTCCAGGGCTTTGTCCCATGACACTGTGGCTAGCAGATTCCTGAAGCGATCGAAGTCTGCACGCCTAAAGTCTAGGGTCATAAGCTTAGAATAGGTCCTCCTGATAGCCCTGAGGATATTAAATTCAACTGCTTCATGGTCACTGCAGCCAAGGCAGTCTCTGAGCCTCACATTGGTTACCAGCCCTTCCCTGTTGGTGAGAACAAGGTCCAGCAGAGCACCTTTTCTTGTTGGTTCCTCTACCATTTGGAGGAGGAAGTTGTCTTCTATGCAGTCCAGGAACATCCTGGATTGCTGGTGCCTTGCTGTGTTGTCCCTCCAGCAGATGTCAGGGTGGTTGAAATCAACCATGAGGACCAGGGCTTGTGACCTGGAAGCCGCTTCAATTTGCCTGTGGAGGGCCTCATCTGCTTGGTTCTGCTGGTCAGGTGGCCTGTAGGAGACCCCCACAGTAATATCTCCTTCCCCTGTCTTGCCTTTAATTCTAACCCATATACTCTCAACCATCTCATCATCCCTCCCCAGGTGGAGTTCTGCTGACTCCAGCTGGTTCTTGACATAGAGGGCAACACCTCCTCCTCTCCTTCCCTGCCTGTCCTTCCTAAAAAGCTTGTACCCATCTATCCCTACATTCCAGTCATGGGAATCATCCCACCAAGTTTCAGTAATGCCCACTATGTCATGGTACCCCAACAGCACGGTGGCCATTAATTCATCCTGTTTGTTGCCCAAGCTGCGTGCATTTGCATAGAAGCACTTCAGCTGGGCTGGCCCTGTCGTCCTCTTCTGCCAATAGATGAAGGTCAAGCAACTGAAATAATTTACCTGGACCTGAGCAAAGCCTTCCACAGTGTCCTGCACAATATCCTGGTTTCCAAACTGTTAAAGTATGGGTTTGACGGATGAGCCATTTTGGTGGAGAAAAAAATGGCTTGACAGCTGCATGGAAAAAGTAGCTGTCAGTGGGTCCATTTCCAAGCAGAGGCCAGTGACAAGTGGAGTCCTTCAGGGATCAGTACTGGGACCAGCTGTTTTTTAACATCTTTCTTGGCATCATGGACAGTGGCATTGAGTACACCCTCAGCAAGTTTGCTGATGACACCAAGCTGTGTGGTGCAGTAGATGCACTGGAGGGAAGGGAGGCCATCCACAGGAACCTTATCAGGCTGAAGTGGTGGGCCCAAGCCAGCTTCATGAGGTTCAACAAGACCAAGTGCAAGGGTCCTGCATCTGGATTGGGGCGATCCCCAGCACCAATATAGGCTGGTGTGTTAGGTTGAGAAACCAATTTTCCCACCACAGGCAAAAGAAAGACTCAGAAAAATGGATTGCAAAAATGGTGGAAGTTTAAATGGAAAAAAAACAATGAAAGTTTTACAGAGAACCACACGCACCATGACAAAAGAGAGATTCCAAAACATACCCAAGAACATCCCACTCCCACCTGGGGGTACACCCAAACCCCCCAGGGCTCTTCCCCACCCTGCAACCTGGCCTTGGGCTCAAGGAAGGCAGCACATGCCATTACCTAGGCAGTGGTGAGGGAAGAAAGAGGAAGTGAGGACCCCCCGCTGATGTTTTATAAGGAAGCCAGGCATTATGGGATGAAATACCTGGCTTCCTGTGACCACCCACTGGGCTGGACCCCTTTGGGACATCCCAGGTGTGGCTTGTGCAGTGGCATCAGGGGGCTGGCACCCAGCCTGAACCACAACAGCTGGGCAGTGAGTGACCTGTGAGTAGCCCTGAAGAAAATGGACTTGGGGGTGCTGGTGGATAAACAGTTCAATATGAGCCACCAGTGTGCACTTGCAGCCCAGAGAGCCAGCCACATCCCGGGCTGCATCAAGCGAAGTGTAGCCAGGAGGTGGAGGGAGATGATTCTCCCCCTCTACTCCACTCTGGTGAGACCCTACCTGAAGTGCTGAATGTAGTTCGGGAGCCCCTATTACAAGGAAGATATGGATGTGCTGGAGCATGTCCAGAGAAGGGCCATGAGGATGGTCAGAGGGCTGGAGCACCTCTCCTATGAAGACCGAGAGAGTTGGGGCTGTTCAGTGTATGAAGAGAAGGCTCTGAGAAGACCTTATTGTGGCCTTTCAGTATCTTAACGGGACCCACAAGAAAGATGGTGAAGCACATTTTAGTGTGTTAAGTAGTGATAGGACTAGGGGGAGTGGAGCAAAACTAAAAATGGGTAGATTCAGACTGCATGTTAGACAGTTCTTCACCATGAGGGGTGGTGAGACACTGGAACGGGTTGCCCAGGGAGGGGATAGAAGCCCTATCCCTGGAGGTTTTTAAGGCCAGGCTGGATGTGTCTCTGACCAACCTAATCTAGTGTGAGGTGTCTCTGCCCCTGGCAGGGTGGTTGGAAGAGGATGATCCTTGAAGTCCTTTGCAATCCTAACAGTTCTTTGATTCTATGGTATTAAAAGCTAAGATGTTGTGGTCACTACAGCTAACCCAAACTTAACATCTACAATCAGTCCTTTTTTTGTTAATATAAGGTCCACCATCATGCTTCTACTTATTGGTTCTTCAACTAGCTGGAGTAGAACATTGTCATCAATACACTGCAGGAACCTTTCCTACTCTTTATACTTGGCTGTGTGATCTTTCCAACTAATATCAGATTGATTAAAGTCATCCATGATCACCAGGACACTTGATCTTTGAGGCTGCTTCCAGCTGCCTTTAGAAGGCCTCATCGATAGCTTCTTCCTGGTATGGTGGCCCGTACTAAATGCCCACAAACATATAATTTATGTTTGCATGTCCCTTGACTCTCACCCATAATATTTCACTGCTTTCTTCATCTCCCTTTGGGTTGAGCTTAATACATTGTAGTTGCTTAATCACATAGAGGGCAACTCCACCACATTGCCTTGCCAGTCTATCCTTCCTGAAAAAGTATATAGTCATCCATCACCACTTTCCAGTCACATGAGCTGTCCCACCATGTCTCTATAATTGCAATGAGATCATAGCCCCAAGACTGCACCCAGATTTCTACTTTATCTTGCTTATTTACCATGCTTCTTGCTTTGGTATACAGACACTTCAGAAACTTAGTAAAGGAACATCTGTTACCATTGTGGATATCGAACAGCCCACCATCCCCTACAGCCTCTGGTATAGCAGTGGAGCTGGTACCCCACCTCACAAATGTCCCAGGTTTGTCTTCAGTGATTTTTCTGTCTTCCTTGTTTGAAATTAGCATAGAGACCTATCAACCAGACCTACTATTTCTTGCCCCAGTATTGTTTTTCCTCTTAAAGACAAACATTTTCTATCTATAGTCAGCAGACCTGGGGTCTTATAGAGTAGCCCATGACCAAACAACCTAAAATCCTCCCATTGGCACCAGCCTCACAGCCAGGCATTAATCTGCTGGCTTGTCATGTTCATGCCCTCATCAGGCATAGGTAATGGTGGGACAGAAGCAAATACAATTTGTGATCCTGACCTTTTCACCATTCATCCCAGGGCTCTGAAGTCTTTCTTCATTGCTCTCAATCTTCTTGTTGAAATTTCATTATTGCCTACTTGGAAAACCTACAATGGGTAGTAGTCAGTTGAAAGGACCAGGGTAGAAAGTTTACTCACTACATCCTTAACCCTGGCCCCAGAGAGGCAACATACAGTGCAGTGGATCAGGCCTGCATATAGGGCCCTCAACACCCTTCAGAAGTGAGTCCCCGATGACAAGCACATTTCTTTTCTTCTTAACTGTGGATGTTTTGATAGTAGCCTTGCTCCCTTCCAGGCTGTCTGAATGATGTAAACTAGGCAAGATCTCATAGCTGTTATTGGTTGGTTTCCTTTGCAGAACACTGAACAGCATATCTGTTCTTCAGGGGCACCTGAGGGCTTTCAATGACTATTGGGGTGCCACACCTGCCACGCTTGGGAGGAATTTGCCTCCACTGATCTCCAGCTTCTGAGTCATCATGTTTGGGAAGCTGGCAAGAGGATAGGGAGCCCTCAGTGTCCTCACTTCTGCATGGCTGTTGGGACTATTTGAGAGATGGTAGAGTATGATTCCAACAGTCCAGCTCCCTCTCACACTCGCTGCAGTCTTTCAACTTCCTCTTTAAACACAGTCACTAGGCTGTGCAGGTCATTCACTTGGTCTTAGCAGGCACATGTAGTTCCTGCAGTATGCCAGAAGGGAGAGACTCCAACAAGTCTCCACAGCCGGGAGCTTGGACACCTGCATGTTTATGTTGGACCTCTGTCTGAGTTAACACAGTTCTTTTGGAAACAGCTTTAGGCCAAGTTGCAACCATTGTCATTCCTGCCCACATAAACTACCTGGAGAAAACTTCAGCAACATGTGTGACTCAGCACCTCCCTCTGCTGACTTTCTTGGGGCATTTAAATCAGTTGCTGTAGCTGTGGCTCTGCCCATGCTTTGCCTGTCTTGCTAGAGATGCTGGCTCAGGGAAGGAGGAAGGGATGCTCTGCTCTCCACATTCTGCCTGGTTTGTGTTCTCTAGAAGCCACTATGCTGTGCTGCTTTGGTCCTCTGACCTCTGTGGTTGTAGAGCAGACCCAGAGGTTGAGATTGCAGACAGAGATAATTTTTTTATAGTCTAGCCTAGTTTAAATAATTTTTCTTAGTCTAGTTTGCTTATTTAAACTGGGAATGTGAAATTTTTTTAAGATCATCCAATGATAATTTTGAGTTACACTTTGTGGTGGGGTGAGAAAGTTCCCTCCCCCCACACACAAAGAAAGAAACCACAGCTAGCTCAGTCGGAAAAGCAGATGAAAGCTATATTTACAGGCATAAATGGAATGCAATTAATATGTACACAAATATACAATATTTACAATATATATAAAGAAATACACAGCAATGAATGTAATGCAGAAAAAGCCTTTTCCCTCCAGCCGGCCAGGGGGGTTCCCGGAACCCCCCTCTCTCCCTCCCTCCCTACCCTTTTTCCCAAAAAGGATTAGAGAGAGAGAGAAAGGCAATTAAGGAAGAAAAATTCTGTTAGCTCAGAACGTATGCAAGAATTAGTTTTCTTATCTGGTTAGCTCTGTTAATTCAAGGCCGCTCCTGTCCAACAAAGCTCTTGCTTCAGAGAGAGAGAAGCTGACCAGCCCACAGGACAGAGAAGAACAGACTGAACTAACAGTACCCAAACCCAAAGCTGCACTCCACCAATCCACCAATGAAATTAGTTTAGACTATCTTGTTTTTGTTTAAATATCAAAAACATTCAGTCAGAATATCAAAAACATTCAGTCAGAGTGTTCACCAATTGTCTCTTAAAGGCACAACCTAAACCGGTCACACACTTCTTTTTTTTTTTTTGTCTGAATAAGCACCTTGTCAAGAAAACACATTCTGGCACTTTTCAGGGTAAAGTGTAGTGAATATATTTCCAGACTTCTCATGAACCTTATACTTGTAGATCTTTAGCACAAGCATAAATTAGTAGTAATAACAAGCAACTCTAATGGTACACAGGAAATTAATACCAGGGAGTGCAGTATTCTTTTGGATGGGTGAGCATACAGAGAGTATTAGAATTAGTATTAGAATACAAACCAGTCCCGATTCAGAAATTAATTTACATCATAGCCTTCATTTCATTCTGTTGTAATGACAATTATTTTCTTAGACTGCATTATTCTAATGCCACACATGATAAAGGTGTATATAGACATATTGATGGAATCCCTGGATCAATATGAATTCTTCTGTTGTGATAAAGTTACCATTAGTCTTGATTGCATTTGCAGAGGATAAGACTCTGCAAGATGCTTAGGGCATTTTGTTTGTTGATTAATATTTATTTTGTTTTACTGTCTTTATATATATGTGTATATATATAAAGCAAATTCAGGTTGTAGAACATGTAGCACATAGTGTCTCTTTTACTTTCCATTGTAATGATCACTATTGTGCTTTCTTCATGCCAGCTTAACATTCTGCTAGTGATGAATATTTTCATCATCTTTATTGCAGCTCATGTCATACATATGAGACAGTTCCTTTGTCTCTTAAATTTTTATATCTTTGGGGTTTTTTTAATCTCATTTTCAATGTTCTGTTTTGGTTGCAAATTACAAGTTTTCCCAGATGGGAGCTTGTTTCATTTTTCTTGGTTTCTGTGACAGACTGTCCATGTGCAAATGTAGTTCAAATTGTTTTGACTCTGTATTCTCCTCATCCTCTACTCTGCCCCAGTGAGGCTGCATCTGGAATATTGTGTCCAGTTCTGGGCCCCTCAGTTCAAGAAAGACAGTGAGCTACTTGAAAGAGTCCAGCGCAGAGCCACAAGGATGATTAAGGGAGTGGAATATCTTCTGTACAAGGGAAGATCTGTGGCTCTTTAGCTTAGAGAAGAGGAGACTGAAAGGTGACCTCATCAATGTTCATAAATATGTAAAAGGTGAGTCCTGAGAGGGTGGAGCCAGGCTTGTTTCAGTGGTGCCCAGTGACAGAACAAGGGGCAATGGGTGGAAGTTGAGGCATAGGAAGTTTCACGGAAATATGACAAAAAATTGTTTCATTGTCAGGGTGACAGAACACTGGAACAGGCTGCCCAGGGAGATTGTGGAGTCTCCCTCTCTGGAGATATTCAAAACTCACCTAGATGTGTTCCTGTGTAATCTGATATTGGTGATCCTGCTCTGGCAGGGGTGTTGGACTGGATGATCTTTTGAGGTCCCTTCCAACCCCTGAAATTCTGTGATTCTGTGATATTCAGCAGCACCAAAAAGATGATACTGAATTTAAAAAAAAAAAATTAAAAAGAAAGAAAGAAAATAATATTTTCTAGTTATTTTAATACTGTGATAACAGCAAGATTTCAGGATGTTGATCAGCATAAATACAAGAAGTGAAACATGAACTTTTACTCACTTTATTGGAATATCATGATAGTTAGCCTTTTATGAACAATGTAAGATTGCACATAGAGTAAAATATAATCAGTCTTCTGGTATTATTCTTGTACTACTGAATTCAGTTGCCACTTTGTTTATGATTCTGTACTTTGTGTATGATCTACAAGAAATTCCCTTTTTAAAAAGTCAGTATTTAGTTGAATGTCTAATTTTAAATAGAGATATGACGTATCCTTTGACATTGTCACCTCCTAATGAGGTGAGGGAGTATTTATGTATAAACTAAGACAATTTACAGACAAGTAACTAGGAGAAATTTACTTGGGCATTGGATTTAGGATTCTGCTGTTTCTAGATAGCATTTCTCTGTCTTAGATCCATTTTAAAACTACCTAGAGTTTTTACCTCTATTACTCTGATTAAAGGCCAGTCCTTAATCTTAGTCTTCTAATGATTAGAACCTAATTTTAATTTTAAATATATTAATGACACTTCTATAATCTTGTGTCAACACTGTCCTTTGGCTTAATCAGTTTTATTCTTTCTGCCATGGGAAACAAAATGTATAATTTTAAAATTCATCAAATAAATTATGAAAACATTAATCCATTTTCTCAAGGGATCTCAAGAATAAACTCCATCACACGATCAGGAAAACTAACTGGAGAACATGGAAGAGTGTTAGCTTATTGTTAAGACTAATAACTTTGGCTTAGTTATTATTGACCTTTTACATGATACTCTATTTAAAAGTCACCATCTTGATTAGTCTGATCAGTTTGGTTTTGTCTTTTTTGTTTTTCAACCTTTCCCACTCATGATTCCCTACAAAATTAATCAGTTGTTATCATTTTCTTCTTGAGAAGAAACTTTTTTCTAAATTTTTCATGTAGTTACAACCTCCTGGGTGTTTTATCATTCTGTAGAATATTTGTATAATTTTATTGCTTTTTTACCACACTTCTTAAAAAATTACTTGTAGAAAAAATTTTCTTTCATATTTTATGCCTGTCTTTCTTACAAAGACAGTGATATATTGTCCTGGAAGAGGCATTAACAAGAGAGATAGATCTGTTTTGAGCCACTGCCCCTCTATCCTCCCTCTCTGTTGTTGGGTCCAGATTGAGGTTGAGGAGCCTAACAGGTAGGCACCATTAAGGCTGCCTGGAAGGGTGGGGGCGTCGAAGCTGAACCCGATCCCTGAACCTCATGTTTCAGAGAGGCGACTGCATGTGTCAGATGCCATGAGAGAAGGTGTGTGCAGTTTACTCACCATATAAACATTTTTAATTGATTGACAGGATTTGAATGGCTAATGTGCCATTGGGCCGTTCAGTTTTCAAAAAAGGGAATTTATAGGGGAAGACCTCATATGCTCATTGCTCGTTATACTCATAGCTTGCATGCTCATTATTTCTCTTCTCTCTCTCTCTCCACCCCCCACCCCCTGTACCCCCACCTTTATTAATGGGATGCAAGGTGGCGATATTGTCCTATCTTCAGGACAATAAGCTTCTTTTGTTTTAGCTGCATAGTGCTCAAGTTGGGCCTCCACTACAGCAGCCTGCTCACTCATTTCCTCTATTTTGTGGCTACTGCCCTTTAGACTATGACGAGGAACTCAAAACATCTCTTCATTCAGCAAAAGTTTTGGTAGTTAGCAGCTCAGTGGTTTGTGAGTAAATTACACTAATTTACTTGGCTATTCCCACAGTTTATAGCTTGTTACCTATTGCTTAGCTTCATTGTGAACTTGAGCTGGTCTGTCTACACCACCCAAGGCAACATTACTGTGCGGTTTTGCACACATAAGGAGATTCCAGTTTGTTCCTCTGTATTCCAAGTTCTGATTGTTCTAAACTGTTATTCTACTGTTTATCAGCCTTCTACCATGTGTAATCAACCTATCATCGACCAGGCAAATGAACCTAAATCAAACTGGCTTGGGGAAAAAACTTTTTATATTTAATAAATAATATTAATATTTTATCATATTTATGGCCAATAAATCTATATAAACTAAAATACATTTATAAATAACATATCATATATAAATATACTAAATATAATACAATGTATATAATATAATATAAATATAAATACATTATATATATATAATCACTCTTTTGTGTATGTTAAAATAAAAAGAGCAGAGGAAAAATAGTTTGGGGAGTAGTATCAGAGGGTAATGCAACAGACTAATGAACTTGAGATAGAAATGAACTAAAACATTCCTGTGAGAGGTTTGTCTGAAATCATAAAAGATTTCAGTGGAAGAAATTCCAAGGTCTCCCCAAGAAACACAGTCAAAGTGTTTACCTAATCTGCCATTAGAAAGTTTATGTTAATGTCTGGTCTAAATCGCCTTTTCTGCAATTTTAGGCCATTACTCTCTCCAATTGATGCTGGACATGAAGGGGGAAATAAATAAATAAAATCACTCATTTTCTAGAAGCACTCCTGCTTAAACATTACTTTGTTTCACTTCATTGTATTTCCTTCTGAGACAATATACAGTACAATACACCAGGTTGAAAGAGACCTTCAAGATCATTGCATCCAACGCATCCACCAATCCAAACCACCTGTGGTGGTTTGAGCCTTAACTGGAAGTTAAGAGCTCAGGTGGGGGCAAGGCTGAGAATCTCTCCCCCACTCTCCCCCTCCTCCCTCCCAACAGAGAGAGGAGAAAAGGAAGGAGCAAATTCACCAAACAATAATTTGGAGTCGGCTTGGAAGTAGAGAGGTAAGGAGTTGTCTTTAAACAACATATATATATATATATATATAACTATAACAGGAAAAGGTTCACAAGGGCAAGGAATGAGGATGGATGGGAGGGGGACAAAAAACAAGAGAATTATACAAAACCAGCCTTTCTCTGAGGAAGCGTGGAGGCGGCAGGGAAAAGGATCACGTCCAACCACGTGTCAGAGGAGCAGGAGGGCAGCTGCAGTAGCTCTCATCCAGCAGAGGCAGGAGCCAGAGAAGAAGGGCCAACAGCTACAATGTCCTGCTTTTTTATACCCTAGCTGGGCAGGGATCGGGGAGTAGAACAGACTCAGCTTCCCAGGCAAAAAATGCCCTGCAGAGAGTGAGAAGTACCTGCAAGTCCTCCACCCTGCTTTGTTCTTTTGTTTTCAGAAAAGGGTGTTAACCCACCACACCACCTAAACAACTAAACCATGGCACCAAGCACCCCATCAAGTTTCCTCCTGAACACCTCCAAGGAAGGTGACTCCACCATCTCCACGGGTAGCTGATTCCAATGGGCAATCACTCTCTCGGTATAGAACTTCTTCCTAATATCCAGCCTAAACCCGCCCTGGCACAGCCTGGGACTGTGTCCTCTTGTTCTGGTACTGGCTGCCTGGGAGAAGAGACCAACCTCTGCCTGGCTACAACCTCCCTTCAGGGAGTTGTAGAGAGCAATAAGGTCACCCCTGAGTCTCCCCTTCTCCAGGCTAAGCAACCCCAGCTCCCTCGGCCTTTACTCGTAGGGTTTGTGTTCCAAACCCCTCACCAACTTCGTTGCCCTTCTCTGGACACGTTCCAGCAAGTCAACATCCTTCCTAAACTGAGGGGCCCAGAACTGGACACAGTACTCAAGGTGCAGCCTAACCAGTGCAGTGTACAGGGGCAGAATGACCTCCCTGCTACTGCTGGCCACACTGTTCCTGAGGCAGGCCAGGATGTCATTGGCCTGGGCACACTGCAAGCTCATGTTGAGCCTACCATCAACCAGTACCCCCAGGTCCCTCTCTGCCTGGCCACTCTCCAGCCACTCTGACCCCAGCCTGTAGCACTGCATGGGGTTGTTGTGGCCAATGTGCAGAATCTGGCACTTGGATGTGTTCAATCTCATGCCCTTGGATTCTGCTCATCTGTCCAGCCTGTCGAGGTCCCTCTGCAAAGCCTCTCTACCATCCAGCAGATAACTCCTGCCCCCAGCTTGGTGTTGTCCACAAATTTTCTGATGATGGACTCAGTGCCCTCATCTAGATCATCAATAAAGATGTTGAAGAGCATGGGGCCCATCACTAATCCTTGGGGCACACCACTAGTGACTGGCTGCCAGCTGGATGTGGCACCATTCACCACCACTCTCTGGGCTCAGCCCTCCAGCCAGTTCCTAACCCAATGCAGCATGC
The DNA here is from genome assembly GCA_015227895.2 of Colaptes auratus. Classification (NCBI taxonomy): domain Eukaryota; kingdom Metazoa; phylum Chordata; class Aves; order Piciformes; family Picidae; genus Colaptes; species Colaptes auratus. Next base: position 74,833,436 of record CM026897.1, on the reverse strand, counting down.
TCCTAAGCCATGGGCTGCCAGCTTGGCCAGGAGTTTGCTGTGGGGGAGGGTGTCAAAGTCCAGGTAGACTACATCCACAGGCCTCCCCACATCCACCAGGTGGGTCACCTGATCATAGAAGGAGATCAGGTTGGTCAGGCAGGACCTGCCCTTCCTAAATCCATGCTGGCTGGGCCTGATCCCTTGGCCATCCTGTAAGTCCTGTGTGATCGCACTCAAGAGGACCTGTTCTATAATCTTGCCTGGCACTGAGGTCAGGCTGACAGGCCTATAATTTCCTGGCTCATCTATCAGAGAGCAGCGAGGGAAGACAGCAGCAATCAATGTGATTGATAAGCACGCTTCAACTTTATTGCCTGGATACACAGCTTATATAGCATCTCAGCTAAATATGCATAAGCGTCACTATTTTATTGGTCTCTGACTGAAGGCAACATTATAATATCCAGCCCACTTGCAATTAGGTCTGCGTACAATATCAAAGCTCTGTGTACATTCTCAGAAAACTCCCTTCTCACTAGCTCTTCCTTTCCCATCCAATTATCTTACCTAGCTCTTCCTTTCCCATCCAGTTATCTTACAAACACACAGCTGCGAGAACAGCTACGAGGCCATAGTGACCTTGCTGCCTCAGCAAGTCAGCTAACTATGAGCAGTATACAACAAGATGGAGTAAGGCCTACACATTCTGCTCAAGTAGCTGTTCCACAGAGTCATGTCCCTTAGATTTAAGCCATTCTCCAACACTCATCCAACTGGCCCTTCTTGTGGATGGGCACCACATTGGCCAGCTTCCAGACTTCTGGGATCTCTACAGTGAGCCAGGACTGGTGAAAAATAATGGAGAGTGGCTTGGCCAGCTCATCTGCCAGCTCTCTAAGCACCCTAGGATGGATCCCATCTGATCCCATGGCCTTGTGGGGATACAAGCGGCTGAGAAGATCTCTAATCACCTCCTGGAGCAGCGGGGAAACTATTCAGCTCCCTGGCTCCTTCTGCCAGATCTGCAGGCCAGCTGTCTGGAAGACGTTCTGCCCTGCTAGTAAAAATTGAGGCAAAGAAGGTGTTAAGTACCTCTGCCTTTTCCTCATCCTTTCTTACAACATTCCCCTCCGTGTCAACCAAGGAGTGGAGGTTGTCCTTGCCCTTCTTCTTGCTATTAATGTATTTATAGAAGGACTTTTTTTGTCCTTCACAGCAGAGGCCAGTCTAAGCTCTAAATGGGGTTTTGCCTCCCTAATTTTCTTCCTACATGTCCTAGCAACATCCCTAAACATTCCATGAGTTGCCTCCCCTTTCTTCCAAAGATAATACACCCTCTTTTTTCCCCTTAGTTCTATTAAAAAGTTCATTACCCATCCAGGCTGGACATCAGATTGCAACACAATTCAGCTCAGGAAAGCAAATTTTGTGAGGAAAACAAAGTGAATTGTAAATATAGTCTACTCCCTTATTATTATGTACTAAATATGGCCAACAGCTTTTCATTATCATTTCACATAAAGAAATAATTCCATACTCAGAAATATACTGGTCGATATGCCAAATAGGCACTATTCTCTACATCCTCTCTTTGTGTATGTCTTTGTGACCAAGATGAGAGATGTGACTTCAACTAATGCTTTGAAAGCAGATAGCCTTTTATATGGAGACCTTCCTTCCTGCAGAACAGTAGAAATACTGGCTAAACCATTCCGTAGAAGTGAACTGCATTGTTAAAATAGCCCTTACCTTGCAGAAAGTCTTACTTTACAGTTCAGGAAGCAGTATGATTGAGAGTTCCTTTTTGCTAGTAGTCTTGCCTTGGTTGGCTTCTGCAATAAACTGCATTTAAAAATAAAAACCTAAAATGCATTTGTGTGTATACTGATTTGTACAAGTAGCAACTGGCTCATACCAAGTTACAAAAGAATTAGCAATTCATGTTCAGCTGGTTTATATCAATGTATATCTCACAGCAAATACCAGTCTGTTTCACTTTCCAAATTCTCCCAGATTAAAGGATTTCCCAAGAAACTCCCCTAGGAATGTGGGACAAGAAAGAGAAAAGTACATTAGATCATTATTTTGAAATCCCAGTGGGATTGATACTCACAAAATCCTGTGGGCAATTTAAAAAACCTTCCTTGTGTCTGAATGCAAAAAGTTCTTTTTCACAGGAGGACAATCACATGAGGGATTCAGATGCTATGAGCTATGTGAAAAATGCAGCATATTTAAAAATAAACCTGTAGTTCTATTAAAATTATTTCTTGACTTATTGACTTTCATTAAGTCATGACATTTATTAAGTCATGTTTAAGAAAAAAACATTTCTTTTATTTACTCTTATGCCTCTTTACCTAAAGATGTTAGTATTTTTGGACTCAAAATCAGCATTTTTGTTTAAACAAATGTAAACTTCTATTACCCATCAAAGCAGACCTTATTAATTTTGTGTTGCTGCTGCATGATTTTTTTCTCTTACTAATTCTGAGGAATGAAAATGGCAACATTTCTGTCTTTTTCAGATTATATCTATTACTGTTGTTTCAATATCACATTGTCTTTGAGGATCTGACAGTTATTGCTGCGGGTATGCTATGTCTTGTACACAAAGACAGAAAGACATATTTTGAATTTAAACAGTTTGCTAGTATGAAACAACAAGACATAACAGGAATAAAATATGCATAATCTGTAACAGACTGCAGAAATATTCAAAATTTTATGACTGCTGTCTCAACTCAGAAACAAAATTAAGGATGAAATGCATGGAAAGCAATATACATTTTCAGGCTACAAATAACACAAAATCATTTTTCAGAATTAGTTGCCTTTGTAAGTGTTCTGTGGGGCTATTTTTGGTTGGTTGTTTTTATCTGAAGCTTCTGTCATCTGCTGTTACTGAGACGACATTATTAGAGTAGACAAAACATCTATTTCCTCCAATATGGCATTTCTGATGGTCATATACAGGCCTTATAAATGACTGCTATTGTGGTTCCTGAAAGAAATAGCCAGACTAATATTGCTATTGCTCACCTTTTTTGTTTGTTTCTACTCTGTGTTCCTTGCTCTGCCTTAAATGTATGATGGAGTATGCCCAGCAACAAATTTTCATTTTTCATTGTTCTTTTTTTGAATAATATTTGCAATATTCTTAATTTCACAACAGAATAAAGCAGTACATTTCTAAAGAAGCAGGAAGACTGATCCTTCAGACATATAAACACTTCTTTAATAAACTTCTAGAGACGACCAATTTTGTAAAGAAAAATATACCATCATCACACAGCAGAAATTTTTCAGTGTGTAGTTATCTTGGAACAAAGTCTTGAATGAAGACTTTGGTTTTAGCTCAAATATGAGGTAGTAAAACTTAAAGAATACTATGTGCTTAACAGAATCGGAGTTTCTAACATGGGAAGGAATAAAAAAATAACTTATATTTATTTACAATTGCTCCTTAATTTGCTTAAACTTTAACAGTGTATGATAGGGCAAGCTGCTTAAACACACTCTCCTAAGCGAGTTCAACAATAAAAAATGTTTCTGGATAGATGAGCTTAACACTATTTGCATCTTTCAGCCTCGAGTGGCAGCAGTCTCACTAACTCTGACATCTTTGTGCTGGGAAGCTGTGCTCTGGTTTCCCCAGGAGGCTGACTAGGGTAATGAATCACTGTCTCTGAATGGAAGAACACAAATTGCAGGACTTCTGATAGGATGTGGAAAAATACAAAATTCTCATCCAAGGCAGCTGAAGTGACAAAGTGTCATGGTAGGGACACATGAGCCCCACCATGTGACCCTGATGTGTCTAGACATCCAGGGCTTCCAGGGGAGGCCCTTCCTGCAGAAAGTTGGGGTAACGAGGGAAAAGGAACAAAGGGGACAGGACCATGCGTGTTTGGTAAACAAGTCTACTTCTGGGGTAAGAGCATGTGTACTGACTACTGCTTCTGCCAGACTAGGCCTGTATTTCTGACTTTTATGGCCACAGTCTGGAAGAACCCCTTTTCATTGGGTAACTATGTGCTGGTTTCAGTTGCCCTATTGGCCCAATTGAAACTTGGGCAAGATATATAATACAGGCTGATTCCTAGTCAAGCTTTGCTTAAACCTGTTTGAACCTATCTTGCCTGAAGTTGCCTTGAGTGCCCAGTCCAAAGCCTGGGATAAAAGTCTACACACTGTAAGCTAGAGAAACCACAAACCTTGGAGATGGAGCCAAGCCTTGCTTCCCCTTGCAACTAGATTTTTGCTGTGCTTCAGTTTACCCAGGACAAAGCAAGAGCCTGTTGCAGTAATGACATCATATTGCCCAAAGTCCTGCAGAAGCCAGACCAACCCTGAGACCACGTGGCATTCCAGCCATCAACCTGCTGTGCCTGGCACATGAGAGCACCCCAAAGTCTCAACAGCTAATACACAGCAGCAGCCTTCCCCATTTGGGTGGAACCAGCTGTGAGTAAATAATTCATTGCCTGTTTGGCTCAATGCTTCTTATCTAGTCTCCCCCGTGCTGTGGTTGAGTACCATTTTGCTCCTGGGGATTCTCTTTCTGTTATTTTCTTCCAGTTTGCATAAATTGTTAAAATTGTTATAGTTGCCAAAATACTGTACATCCCCACTGTAAATATATATCCTAACCATACATCAAACCTATTTAATAAGTTTTTGCCAATTTCCATAATAAGTTATTACTATTTTATTTATATCAATTTGCTATATCATTTATAAATTAAATACATTTCCATAATACAAAGGTCCTTGAAAATTTATTAACTTAGAATTGCAAACCAATAGGTTTATTTGAATAAAATTGAGAATGAAGTCAAAACCTACTTCTTTGTTCTTTTATTTCAGAAGTTGAAGAGGTTCTGTTAGCACTCCTCTAGAATTGTTTTGTTGTGATTTATTTCAAACAGAAATAAACTCAGAAATATTAGAAAAACATTGAAGCCACCTATTCATAGGAGATTCTCAGCATGATTTCTTAATGAGTTTGTGGGGGTCATATTTAGATTACCTTCAGAAGACTTCAGACAGATAAACAAAAGTGATTCAGAGAATTTAAGTTTAGAAGTTGTGGTTTTGCAGTCAAAACAGGTTCTTCTACAGGGCAACTTCAAGCATGGACTCCTCATTGTTTCAAAGAGTACAGACAAAAAGTAATCTAGAAGGCATGTCAAAAAAGAAAACAAAGTGGCAAAGTGGCATTCAGAGTGCCCCACTGCTGAAACTGCCCATAGGTGACAGGTTTCAATGAGTGAGTTGGAGGTGAAAAGCTCTACTTCGGAAGGTGAATTCTCTGATTCTGAAACCATCCTATTTTTTTTCTGTTATTGCTATCAATTTTGGTATCTGTCAGGTTGATTTTTTTTTCTTTGTTATTTGTAAAGTGGAAAATATCCATACTTCTATATTTTTTATATCATTTTAGCTGAGAAAGCTATGAAAATGTCTAAATCTGAAATTATACTGCTTATTTTGTAAGATTCAGTATTTAGTTTGTATATCTGATTTAACTATTTTCATTAAGATGAGAAAAAACACAACACACAACTACAGCTAATTAAAATAAAAACACAGATTTGTATTGGATGATAATGGCCTCTAATATCTGATAATTCTGGTGAAAAAATTATAATAAATATATTGGCAGATAGGACAAAGAATAAAAAAATGTAAACTCATATCTTCAGGCATCCCATGACCCCAAACTGATTTAACTACATTTAAATTTCTGTATAAATTAATCATGTTTTAAAATGCATTATTTTATGTTTAGCTCATAACTACATTAGTTCTGTTTACTGGAGCTTGTGGTGGTTTAAGCCTTAAATGGAATCTAATCTACCAAAAAATAATCTGGAGTCTGGAAGTAGGAGAAGCAATAACAGGGGGGATTTACAAGGATAAGGAATAAGGATGATTAGGAGAATATACAAAAACCAAATTTGGATGGCCTTGTATCTCTCTCGATGTATGTGGATTTCAGTCCTTTAGAGAGGCGTGGATGTGTCAGGGAGAAGATCAGGCCCGACCACGTGGCAGAACCAGGGGGCTGACAGCAGCAGTGGGTCCTTTCAAACAGGCAAGGCAGGAGCAAAGAGAAAAGATGGCTGCCACGGGGTGAGCAGAACAGACCAATTTAGGGCTGTGGGACCCCTCCTCCCAGGAGGGAGAAACCACGTCAACCTGAATCAGGTTTCTTTTGCCCCCTGGGGGAGGCAGGGCTCTCGAAACCCAACCCCAGGATGGTGTAACCCAGCATAGAGCTCCACCAAAATTTTGCTAACTTTTGCTAGAAATTATATTTGTAAGCTGAATTTTTTTTTCTCTTCTGTATGGACTATATATGAAGAGAAATCTGTAATTTATAAAATTGACAAAATGGTGATGTGTCTTTTTATGTTTGTCCACTGCAGTTAAGAGTTAGGGCTGGGCCATCCACTAGACAAGTGACAGACATCTTCCCCAGAGGAAGAGGAAGGGACTAAAGGAGGTGACTTGCTACACATTGAAAAACTAATCCAGCTTTAATGAAAATAGGAATAAAATAAAATATATACAAACCAAACTACCCTAATGACAATGACATCATCATCACCACTAATGCTGTGACAGGCACTGGGGAAGTCCCAGACTGGACTCAGTGGCATGTGAGAACTGGATTCAAGAAAACATGCTTGAAAACTGAAAGTAAAACCAATATGGTCCTCATCAGACAAAGCTCATCGAAGAAGAGAATTTGACCCTGATGATCCCTCGTCTTTATACAGGAATTGAATATCTTGTTTGTCAGTTAAAGGTAAACTGTCCTGTTCTTTCCTCCCCACAGCTGTGGCCTGTGTCTTTCTGTACCCCAAGGTGGCACACAGGGTTTAGCAGTGATCGTGACAGATTTTTGATGTTAACTGTAAGCTTTGAGTGTTACCATTGCTAGAAACAGATGCTCTCTGTGAAAATATGCCATGAACTTCAGAAAGTGCAGTTACTTTAAAGATAATGAGCTGAAAGGTAGAATCACTGAACAGAATTAATTCTATTCTAATTCAGATCAGGACAACTATTTTTCTTATTGCTCATATAAAAGTGATGTAATTAAAAGTCTTGACAGATACCTCGCTAATTTTTCCTGCCTCAGTCTTCCCATCTAAGTGCAATAATACAGCCCGCAGTACCTGAAAAACCACAACACACAGACTGTTGGCTGTTTGAAGGATTTGTTTAATCTGAGGTGAGGCATTATAGAAGAGGGAATATCATCTGAGCTTCCTTACCTGACAGTGAACCTGTATTTCTGAATGATGAATATGACCAAGTAGAGCTAGTGTACTAAGAAAAGCTGTGGGCATTGCTTCCAGAATGACTGGTTTCCTTCATTTTTTAGTTTGCCTGTTTTCTTAGTAGTATCGGGATTATTTTTCTGAATAAATTCATAGGTGTCCAGGAGTAAGTTGTCACACTTCTTTTGATAAATCAATTTACACTAAACACAAATTTTAACAATTGTAGCAGTTATAGTACTTGACAGAGCAGAAACAGTGCCACACTGTGTATTCTTACTAAAGGGAAGGACCTTTCATTGTGAAGAGGTTTGCTGACAGACCTGACAATGCTGTTACAAAGCATGGAAGATAAATGAATGAGGACAGTTAACAGTAAAGAGGACAGTAAAGGATTCACTAAAAAATCTAAATCAATGAAACTGGAATTCAATACTATTACAACTGTTCTGCTGCATGCCTAATAAAACAGGTCTTTTACTGACCTCACTATACTGTGTTATGTTTCCTTTCATTTTTGAAGTCACTTAAGTGATGGTGCTCATGAGTTCCTTTTTTTTTTCACGTCTTTTTTAATTTCAGGTTCCAATTCTTTTTCCAACAAAAATGATTCTATGACCTCAATATGCAACTTAAGCATATTGCATCAGACATTGTTAAATGACAACCACATAAAGCTCCCAAAGTCCTGTAAATTTGTCCATTTTGCAATCAACAGGTCATTCTTCTACAAAGGACAGTAGATCACAACTAAAATTTATCAAAAATGTGGAGGAATGCGATGCTATTTTTTTTTCCTGTGGGAAGATACAAAAATTTGTGAAAGTATAACTACATATAGGTGCAGGCAAATATTTCACATACGCATCAGATCTACAGCAAATACTGAGGTTCAATCTCACATAAGTAATTTAATTAGTCAGTCAGGCAGTTTAACACAAGTAATCAAATTTTCACTCATTCTTTTTTTGAAAAATACTTGTTATGATGTTGTCTGACAGGTCAAAGCCAAAAGGAAAGTGCCCAACTACTCCAATGATTGGTGGCTAGCCTTATTATTTTATATGTGGAAAAATTAGTCACACACAGAGCCTTGAGCGTGGCTCACTCTTACCCAAAATAAGACTTCAAGCTAGGAAAGAGGCACATCCATCCTGGTACTTTCCCTATATGCCTGCACTCATCTTGTACACAAAATCAAACAAATAAACAAAAATAAACCAAAGTTTGCAATCTTAACACATTACACACAATCTGGCCAGTCTTAATAAATACTTTCACTGAAATGAACCTACAACGTGTTTTACTTTAGTTGTTATAGTTTGTAACATGACTTGCTAAGTTTCCTATGCTGTTCACATCTTTCAATACAGACCTTCATTCAGATATTCTTACTGGGTACTACAGGCACATCAACCAACAGGTGTCATAGTTACATACTCTGCTGGAAAAGAACTTCTAGTTCTTGCATGCTCTAATAGTTCATATCCTGCTGCAAAGCATATGTGAGAAGACATTAGCCACTTGTGTGTTAAGAATGCAAGTAAGACTGAAAGGCTGTTGTACAAACTGACAAAATGGTTGAAATGTTCCTCTCAAGACAAAGGTTCTTCTCAAGACAGAAAAATATCTTTTGTTACAATGTCACTGAATTTCTGCTACCACAAGTTGGCTTAAAAAGGAAGGAGTAAAAGAGCACAAAGAGGACCCTAACCCTACTGTGACTTTTACTGATTGTTGATTACCTTGAGATGTGGGTTATTACATTGTTTCCATGTAAAATAATCAAAGCAGCTGTCACAGATCTGGCTTGAAACTTTTGCTTTTCCATCATAGCAGAGGTAGAAAATTCTACTATTGTATAGCTAAAATTCTTTTCTTTGGAAAGTGAGCCAAGTTTAAAAAAATCCCGCACGGTTCCTGTACAACAAACTGATGAACTCAAGCACTTTTGGAGAGGCTGCTGCATATTATAGTTTCTGACACGTGCACTAAATCAAGTTATTTTTACTTTCAATTTGTAGTAAAACATAACTTGACAGAAATATATATATTGTCTTGGCTAAAATTGCTTTAATGAAAATAAAAATTATTGGCATGCACATGCCAGTTTCAGTTTGCATTAAGCTTTCTCAAAGTCACATTGTCTTATCCAGTAAGATGACCATTTTTCTTAAGATGTGTTGCTAATTTATGTCACATTTACAAAATAAACACAAGCAGAACTTATTCTATTAATGATTCATGAAAGATATAAGAAAAAGGGTACATCATAATAAACAAAATCTTGGGGCTGCTGATTTCCTTAGTTTTACTATATATTTTAACAAATTTTAAATGAGAAAAGTAAAATTAATCATGTATTTCATATGAACTAGGTAACTGGGTAACTGGTTAGTCAGAGACAAATTTAGTGAAAGGAAGTTGGATGTTAATTAAGTTTTAATATATTTCTAATCTAAATTTTCATTGAAGTTTCACCATCGTATTTTTTTCTGAAAAAAAAAAAAATAATAATGTCTTAGTAAGTTTCATTTGATAGTAAAGAGAGTTTTCTTCCTGCCAGCATGGAGTAAAACTGGTGTAAAGATCAGAGGTTCCTCATTTGGACTCAATGATCTTAAAGTTCATTTCCAACCTAACCAGTCCTGTGATTCTATTAACATCATAGTATCATAGTATCATAGTATCAATAAGGTTGGAAGAGACCTCAAAGATCATCAAGTCCAACCTGCCACCACAGACCCCATGACTACTAAACCATGGCATCAAGTGCCACGTCCAATCCCCTCTTGAACATCTCCAGGGACGATGACTCCACTACCTCCTGGGCAGCACATTCCAATGGCTAACAACTCTCTCTGTGAAGAACTTTCTCCTCACCTCAAGCCTAAACCTCCCCTGTCTCAGTGTGAGACTTTGCCCTCTTGTTCTGGTGCTGGTTGCCTGAGAGAAGAGACCAACCCCGTCCTGGCTATGACCTCTCTTCAAGTAGTTGTAGAGAGCAATAAGGTCTCCTCTGAGCCTCCACTTCTCCAGGATGAGCAATCCCAGCTCCCTCAGCCTCTCCTCAGAGGGCTTGTGCTCCAGATCTCTCCCCAGCCTTGTTGCCCTTCTCTGGACACGTTCAAGTGTCTCAATGCCCTTCTTAAACTGAGGGGCCCAGAACTGGACACAGGACTCAAGGGGTGGCCTAACCAGTGCTGAGTACAGGGGCAGAATGACTTCCCTGCTCATGCTGGCCACACTATTTCTCATGCAGGTCAGGGTGCCATTGGCCTTCTTGGCCACCTGGGCACACTGCTGGCTCATGTTTAGCTGGCTGTCAATCATTACACCTAGGTCCCTCTCTGTTTGGCTGCCCTCCAGGCACTCCAACCCCAGCCTGGAGCACTGCAGTTCCCAAATTTTTTCTATGATCGTTACAATTGAGAAGTCCACTCAGCAATTAACCAAGACAAGGAATAAATTATTTGTTTCTGGTTGTCCTGCAAGAGGAATTGCATACTGACATGGGCAACACATGCACTGGTGCACATACACCTGTATGCAGCCTTAGTAATCATAGAATTGTTAGGGTTGGAAGGGACCTCAAGGATCAGCCAGTTCCAACTCCCCTGCCATGGGCACAGACACTTCACACTAGATCAGGTTGCCCAGAGCCACATCCAGCCTGGCCTTAAAATCCTTCAGGGATGAGGCTTCCACCACCTCCCTGGGCAACCTGCTCCAGTGGCTTACCACCCTCATGGAAAGCTGCATCTTCCTAAGCCTCCCTGGCTGAAGTATTGTGTCACCTAGCATATCAAGTCACTGAAAATGCCAAACAAGAAAGATGCCACCCAAACAGTGCTCAGCTGCACCCACACAACCCAAAGAACAATCTTCTGGTAGGAAATGGGCTTTTCAGGTATAATATAGGGGGAGGGAACTAATCAGCACTCTAGGCAAAGAGCCGTATCTTCATACATCACATGACATTCATGTAGCAGACCAGATCCAACTCTGGATAATGCATTGTTGTCAGACTCTCAACAATGCATCCAAGGGAGAAATGTGACATTGCTCTTACAGACTAGGGAGCAGATGGAAAATATTTCCAGAAACTGCTAAAATGTACATATTTTTGAACGTCACAAGTTAGCTCACTAATTGGGGAACAATATCTTTTGCTTTCCATCATTGTATTGAACTTCCTTACCCCACAATTAGTATAAGAAAGATAGAAAGAATAGTAAGAGTTAGAAATGGTCCATTTCCTTTTGAATCTGCCTCACCTGCTTTTCTTCCCATGTGATGGAAAAGGATATTATTCATTGCATAGAATCTTTTTATTAATACATATAATTTGACAGTGGGTTTTGACTCATTAAATCTGCCTAGCCTTTGAAGGCCTTAAATTGAACTTCTATGTATATTTGAATATAAAGTATCCGTGTAAAAAAATTCTCGTAAAGAGGAATCTTAAGTTGGCTTTTAGCCTTCTGAGCTAAACCAATTCAAATATTATTTAAATGGGTGTCTTGAATTCGCTAAGCTTTGTTCATTGTATTTTGCTGCTCTTTAAACACATAGTGAGTTAAAGACCTCAAACACGCTACTGCTTTGGAATGCTGAATTACTCTTCTCTCTGATCTTAATTAACAAAGGGCAGGGAAAAGCCACATTGTTGTTCTGTAAGCTGATATACTGGAAAGATTTTGCTCAGGATTATCATATTACAGTAGGAGGCAAAGAGTTGCACCTTCTTCTAGTGTAAAAAATCTATTAAAATTTCAGATGAAAGTAGATAAACTCTTTTAACACAGTCCAAGATGGCAGGTCTAAAACTCTCCCCTAAAATAAACTAAGCAGATATAATCTTGGAGAAGTAAATAATGCTGGTGAAATTACAGTCTAAATGAGTCATGGAATAAATCAACAAGGATGTGAGTATAAAAAATGACAGTCTTCACCAGCCAGATTTTCTGTTTAATGATGTGGTGGGTTAACACCCTTTTCTGAGAATAAAAGAACAAAGCAGGGTGGAAGGCTTGCAGGTACTTCTCACTCCCTGTAGGGCATTTTTCACCTGGGAAGCTGAGTCTGTTCCACTCCCCCCTCCTTGCCCAGCTAGGGTATAAAAAAGCAGGACATCGTAGCTGTTGGCCCCTGCTTTTCTGGCTCCTGCCTCTGCTGGATGAGAGCTACTGCAGCTGCCCTCCTGCTCCTCTGACACGTGGTTGGACCTGATCCTTCTCCCTGCTGCCTCCACACTTCCTCAGAGAAAGGCTGGTTTTGTATTATTCTCTTGTTTTTGTCCCACTCCCATCCATCCTTGTTCCTTGTCTTTGTGAACCTTTTTCCTGTTATTGTTATATATATACATAGCTTACGGACAACTCTTTACCTCTCTACTTCCAAGCCGACTTCAAAATTATTGTTTGGTGGATTTGCTCCTTCCTTTTCTCCTCTCTCTGTTGGGAGGGAGGAAGGGGGGAGTGGGGGAGAGATTCTCAGCCTTGCCCCCACCTGAGCTCTTAACTTCCAGTTAAGGCTCAAAGCACCACAATTTTTGGCACCTCCAACATGGGGCTTGGAAATTAATTTTGTATTGGGAAAGCAAAACTTTGTCTGAAAAAGGGACTGGAAGTAGAGATGGCGATTTTGAAGAACCTGGTGGTCCAAGCCTTTGCGTAGGTGTTGGGCTGGATCTTTTGGTCCCACATCTACAAATTAATAACTTACCATGTGGTGTGGTTAATGGTAGAGATGCTGATCAAATGGATGAAAACTTTACCAATGAAGCTGGGCATATATCTCCTGAATTCATTGAATTTCACTGTCAGTGGTAACTTTTCTAACACAGGAAGTTTTCCTGCAGCAGGCTATGAAACCAATGGTGTAGATAAAAGTGCCTGTGGTGGAAAATTGCTGTACATTGCAATATGCTGTACATTGCAATATGCTCCATATGCTTGAATGTTATCCTTATAGGGGCATTTGCTGTGACCGTGTTGGGTGGGGGACAAGCTAACCCATTAAGAGCTGTTTGGAGGGTGATAACATACTCCTTTGCACTCTTTAATGACTGGGGGCATGTCTGCTGTGGGCATTGTAAGCACTCTGTAAACACAAAGAGGGAGGGGTCAGGTTGTAATGAGTGTGCCAGATCTCAGCCTGAGCCCCAGTTTGCCCCACCACCAGCAGTTCCACAGTTAACCCCTGATGCTCCTGCCAATGCAGTCTCTCTAGCACCAATACAATACAATACAATACAATACAACACAATACAATACATCAGGTTGGAAGAGACCTTCAAGATCATCACGTCCAACCCATCAACCAATCCAACCCACCTAAATACAATACAGTACAATACAGTACAATACAGTACAATACAACCCACCTAAATAACTAAAAAACTAAACCGTGGCACCAAGCACCCCATCAAGCCTCTTCTTGAACACCTCCAATGAAGGTGACTCCACCACTTCCACAGGCAGCTGATTCCAGGGGGCAATCACTCTCTCGGTATAGAACTTCTTCCTAAGATCCAGTCTAAACCTGCCCTGGAGCAGCCTGAGACTGTGTCCTCTTGTTCTGGTACTGGCTGCCTGGGAGAAGAGACCAACCTCTGCCTGGCTACAACCTCCCTTCAGGGAGTTGTAGAGAGCAATAAGGTCACCACTGAGTCTCCTCTTCTCCAGGCTAAGCAACCCCAGCTCCCTCACCCTCTCCTCATAGGGCTTGTCTACCAAAACCCTCACCAACTTTGTTGCCCTTCTCTGGACACGCTCCAGTAAGACAACATCTTTCCTAAACTGAGGGGCCCAGAACTGGACACAGGACTCAAGGTGCGACCTAACCAGTGCTGTGTACAGGGGCAGAATGACCTCCCTGCTCTTGCTGGCCACACTGTTCCTGATGCAGACTAGGATGCCATTGGCCTTCTTGGCTGCCTGGGCACACTGCAGGCTCATGTTCAGCCTACAATCAACCAGCACCCCCAGGCCCCTCTCTGCCTGGCCGCTCTCCAACCACTCTGACCCCAGCCTGTAGCACTGCATGGGGTTGTTGTGGCCAGTGTGCAGAACTCGGCACTTAGATGTGTTAAATCTCATGCCGTTGGATTCTGCCCATCTGTCCAGCCTGTTGAGGTCCCTCTGCAAAGCCTCTCTGCCCTCCAGCAGATCAACTACTGCCCCCAGCTTGGTGTCGTCCGCAAATTTACTGATGATGGACTCGATGCCCTCATCTAGATCATCAATAAAGATGTTGAAGAGCATGGGGCCCAGTACTGATCCCTGGGGCACACCACTAGTGACTGGCTGCCAGCCGGATGTGGCACCATTAACCACCACTCTCTGGGCTCGGCCCTCCAGCCAGTTCCTAACCCAACGCAGTGTGCTCCCATCCAAGCCATTGGCTGCCAGCTTGGCCAGGAGTTTGCTGTGGGGGACGGTGTCAAAGGCCTTGCTGAGGTCCAGGTAGACCACATCCACAGGCCTCCCCACATCAATCAGGCGGGTCACCTGATCATAGAAAGAGATCAGGTTGGTCAGGCAGGACCTGCCCTTCCTAAATCCATGCTGGCTAGGCCTGATCCCTTGGCCATCCTGTAAGTGCTGCGTGATCGCACTCAAGATGACCTGTTCCATAATCTTGCCTGGCACTGAGGTCAGGCTGACAGGCCTATCATTCCCTGGCTCATCCAACTGGCCCTTCTTGTGGATGGGCACCATGCTGGCCAGCTTCCAGTCTTCTGGGACCTCTCCAGTGAGCCAGGACTGCTGAAAAATGATGGTGAGCGGCTTGGCCAGCTCATCTGCCAGCTCTCTCAGCACCCTAGGATGGATCCCATCCAGTCCCATGGCCTTGTGGGGGTCCAAGCGGCTCAGAAGATCTCTAACTACCTCCTGGAGCAGCGGGAAACCCTGCAGCTCCCTGGCTCCTTCTGCCAGCTCTGCAGGCCAGCTGTCTGGAAGATGTTCTGCCATGCTAGGATAGATTGAGGCAAAGAAGGTGTTAAGTACCTCTGCCTTTTCCTCATCCTTTGTTACAACGTTCCCCTCCGTGTCAACCAAGGAGTGGAGGTTGTCCTTACCCTTCCTCTTGCTATTGATGTATTTATAGAAGGACTTTTTGTTGTCCTTCACAGCAGAGGCCAGTCTAAGTTCTAAATGGGCTTTTGCCTCCCTAATTTTCTTTCTGCATGTCCTAGCAACATCCCTAAACATTCCCTAGGTTGCCTCCCCTTTCTTCCAGAGATGGTACACCCTCTTTTTTTCCCTTAGTTCTATTAAGAGTTCATTACCCAACCAGGCTGGCCGTCTGCCCCGGCGGCTCATCTTCCAGGACACTGGCACAGCCTGTTCCTGAACCTTCAAGAGTTCTTCCTTGAAGCAGCTCCAGCTCTCCTGGACCCCTTTATTTTTAAGGGCTGTATCCCAGGGAACCTTCTGAGTTAGATCCTTGAGTAGCCTGAAGTCTGCCCTCCTGATGTCCAGAGTGGAGGTCTTCTTGCTACCCCTCTTGGCTTGGCTGAATACCGAAAACTCAATTATCTTGTGGTCACGGGTGCCTAAACACCCTCCGACCACCACATCACCCACCAGCCCTTCCCTGTTGGTGAAGAGGAGGTCAAGCAGAGCCTTACCCCTGGTAGGTTCACGCAGCACCTGGGATAAGAAGCTGTCCTCCATACACTCCAGAAACCTCCTAGACTGCCTTCTTTCTGCTGTGTTGAGATCCCAGCAGATCTCAGGCAGGTTGAAGTCGCCCATGCGAATGAGGTCAGGCGATCTTGAGACAGCCTTAACCTGCCTATAGAATGCTTCATCAACATCTTCCTCCTGGTTGGGAGGTCTATAACAGACTCCAACCAGGATGTCTGCCCTCCCGATCTTCCCTCTAATTCTCCCCCACAAGCACTCAACCCGATCGTCCCTGATCTCCGTCTCAATGGCATCTAGTGCCTCCCTGATGTACAGGGCCACCCCTCCACCCCTTCTTCCTTGCCTGTCTCTCCTGAGCAGCCTGTAGTTGTCAATTGCAGCGCTCCCGTCATGTGAGTCATCCCACCACGTCTCTGTGATGGCAACTACATCATATCTTTCCTGCTGTAACAAGGCTTCCAGCTCCTCATGTTTGTTACCCATACTTCGTGCATTAGTGTACATGCACTTCAGCCGGGCTGCTGGTTTCACCCTTGGCTCTAGCTTATCTCCCCCAGACTCCTGCCTGAGGCGACTGGTTCCAGCCCCTTCCCCCTTCGAAGCTAGTTTAAAGCCCTGTCAATGAGGCCTGCCAATTCTCTTCCCAGAATCTTTTTCCCTTTGGGGGACAGGCCATTCTCGTATACTGTGACCTTCCCCCTCCTCCGGGACAGATGTAGTCCATCTGTTACCAGCTGACCTGGTGCAGTAAAAAGTTCTCCAAGATCGAAAAACCCAAAATTCTTTCGACTGCACCAGTCACCACATGCAGGAAAAGAAGTCAAAAATCATCACCAAGCAAAGATGGTGAGGAAGGAACCTCAGCAGGCCCCAGCACCTCACAGAACCCAGCGGTGGATGAAGATGAGTCAGACCAGGAAATAACTGTCACATCATTACCCAGAAAGGAACTAAGGCAAACTCATCTGGATTACGCAAGGAAAGATGGTGAGCCAATACTGAGCTGGGCCTTGAGATGCTGGGATGAGGGGGTGGACACAGTGGACCTGGATAAGAGGGAGGCAAAGCTTTTAGGTTCCCTGACTCATGATGCTGTTCTGGACAAAGAGTTAGCCAAACTCGATGGAACACACACTCTCTGGGCCCGGATCCTCAATGCCATCAAGAGCTGCTACTGCTCAAGAGATGACCTGCCCTGGGCCCCAGTTATATGGACAACTATGGAACAGGGCATTTGCTACCTGAGACAGATGGCTGTGCTGGAAATAATTTATGGGGATGGCCAGCTCCCTTCGGACCCAGATGAGGTGCCCATGAGATGGCCCTTCGTAAAGAAACTCACCCAGGGTGCTCCTCAGAAACATGCTCACACATTAGGAGGGATACTCCTGACTGGACAGGATGGAAGTCCTAAAACTGTCTGTGAGTTTGCCAGTGATTTAAGGGAATATGAGGACAGCGTAAATCAGAAACCCCTGATCTCAGCCATAGAAACTATGGCTAAAGACATTGTCAAAGAGATCAAGACCTCCATGTCTGAACTGAAAAGGGGGAGCGATGCCTCCTTTTCCCCTTCTCCGTCAGAATGGATCCAGGTTTCAGCAATCAGGAACAGGCAACCTTCCCCTAGGAGAGCACCCCAAGCCAAACGGGGGATGTCAAGAGGGTCTCTGTGGAGGTTCCTCTGTGACCATGGAGAGGACATGGACACCTGGCATGGCCAACCCACCTCTGCCCTCTGGAACAGAGTGCGGGAACTGCAAGGTGGCCACACTGGGGACAACTCATCCAGAAGAAGGGCTGCCCCAGTTTCCCGGAGTGGTCCCTCTCACTCAAGAGACCCTTCCCCTAGTAACACAGGACCCTGTGACAAGTGTGGACATCGCTGCCAGCATTAGAGGTGCCCTACCTCCAGCCAGGTGGAGGCCAGGGATAACAGAGTATACTGGGATGTGTATGTAAAATGGCCTGGCACTTCAGAAGCCCAGAAGTACCGAGTTCTGGTGGACACAGGGGCCCAATGCACCCTGATACCATCAAGGTACAAAGGGGCTGACTCATAAGCATTCAGGGAGTCACAGGGGGCTCACAAGACCTGAATCTACTGCAAGCTGAGATAAGCCTGACCGGGAATGAATGGGGAAAGCATGACATAGTGACTGGTCCAGATGCACCTTGCATTCTTGGCATTGACTTTCTGTGGGAGGGATGCTTCAAGGACCCTAAGGGGCACAAGTGGGCGTTTGGGGTGGCAGCTGTGGAGACCGCAGGCAAAGAACAGCTGTCCACCAAGCCCGAGCTGTTGGATGACCCCTCCGTGGTGGGCAGCCATAAGGTGTAGGATTTGAAGCTACCTATTGCCTCTCGCATAGTGCATGGCAGGCAATACAGGACCAACAGAGACTCTCTGCACCCCATACACCAACTGATTTGACGACTGGAGAGCCAGAAAGTGATCAGCAAGGCTCACTCCCCCTTCAACAGCCCGATATGGCCAGTGTGAAAGGCAAATGGGGAATGGAGACTGTCCGTGGACTACCGTGGCCTGAAGGAGGTGACTCCTCTGATCAGGCACTGCCGTGACGGACATGCTGGAGCTCCAGTACGAGCTGGAATCGAAGGCGGCCAAGTGGTATGCCACAATTGACATTGCTAATACCTTTTTCTCCATTCCCATTGCAGAAGAATGCAGGCCACAGTTTGCTTTCACTTGGAGGGGAGTACAGTATCAGTGGAATCGGTTGCCTCAGGGCTGGGTCCATAGCTCAACCATCTGCCATGAGGTGATCCAGACTGCCTTAGAGAAAGGTGGAGCCCCTGAGCATCTGCAGTTCATCAATGACATCATCGTATGGGGTGAGACGGCAGAGGAAGTCTACCAGAAGGGTGAGAAGATAATCGATATCCTGCTGGAGGCTGGCTTTGCCATCAAGAGAAGTAAGGTCAAAGGGCCTGCCAGGGAGATCCAGTTCCTGGGCATTCAATGGCAGGATGGCTGTCACCACATCCCTCAGGAGTTGGTGACCAGTGTAGCCACTATGGTGCAGCCCACGAACAAGAAAGAGACACAGTCCTTTTTGGGGATTGTGGGCTTCTGGAAAATGCACATTCCCGGGTACAGCCAGATTGTGAAGCCTCTCTTCCATGTAACAAGGAAGAAAAATTATTTTGTGTGGGGACCTGAGCAGCAGGTGGCATTCGACCAGATCAAACGAGAAGTGGTCCATGCTATGGCTCTGGGACCTGTTCGAACTGGACCAAAGATCAAGAATGTGCTGTACACTGCGGCCGGTGAGAATGGTCCTACGTGGAGCTTGTGGCAGAAGGCTCCTGGTCAAACCAGGGGCAGGCCCCTAGGTTTCTGGAGTAAGGGGTACAAAGGCTCCGAGGCCAACTACACCGCGACAGAAAAGGAAATCCTAGCTGCCTATGAGGGCATCTGGGCTGCCTCTGTGGTTTGGGGGGAGATGGTCAAAATATAAGTACGGAGAGGCCTGGCAGATCGACTACATCACCCTTCCCCAGTCTCACAGCAGCAAGCAGTACGTACTGACCATGGTGGAGTCAAGTACAGGCTGGCTGGAGACCTACCCAGTACCTCATGCCACTGCTCGCAACACCATCCTGGGCCTGGACAGACATATCCTGTGGAGACACAGCACCCCCCAGAGGATTGAGTCAGACAATGGAACCCACTTCAAGAACCATCTCATAAGAGACTGGGCAAAGGAACATGGGATTGAGTGGATTTACCACATCCCATACCATGCACCAGCTGCTGGGAAGATCGAGCGCTACAATGGCTTGCTAAAGACCACCCTAAAAGCCATGGGGGGTGGAACCTTTAGGAACTGGGAAAAACACTTAGCTCAAGCCACTTGGTTAGTGAACAGCAGAGGATCTGTGAACCGAGCTGGTCCTGCCCAGTCCCACCTGCTCCAAACAGTGGATGGAGATGGAGTTCCTGTGATTGCTGAGAAGAACCTGCTGGGAAAGGCAGTGTGAGTTTTTCCTGCTGCTGGTGGGGGCAAACCAACCCGAGGGGTGGTCTCAGCTGAGGGTCCTGGTCACACCTACTGGGTCATGTTAGAAACTGGGGACATTCAGTGTATCCCACAGCAGAACGTGACTCTGGCTGAGAGGGGATGAACTCGGGGAGGGCAACACTTATCAATGTATTATAGTCATTGTGTAAATAGTTATAAGTCGTTCTAAGTTTCTCCCTCCTAGCCTAATACCAGCCTAGCATCCAGGACACAATGTACACACTGCACACCAGTGCACCAGAGAGCTCCTGCATCATCTCACCTGCACCTGTACCTGATGTCCCTACAGCAACAGACTGTACCCAATGTCCCTACAGCAAGGGACTGTACCCAATATCCCTACAGCAGCAGACTGTTCCTGACTTTTCCCTTCCAAAGACAAACTGATTCCTGATTTTTCTCTACATCCCTGCCCAGTTCAAGCAGCACCTACATTGACTATCACCAGAGAGAGAGAGAGACTTGCCCTGGGAGACAGCGAGCCGTGATAACAAGGGACTTGCATCAAGGATCCGAATATCACGTGTCAAGATTGCATGAAGGGGCTGTGGCAGGAGAGAGGAAGTGGAACAGAGGGGTGGATTGTGGTGGGTTAACACCCTTTTCTGAGAACAAAAGAACAAAGCAGGGTGGAGGGCTTGCAGGTACTTCTCACTCTCTGTAGGGCATTTTTCACCTGGGAAGCTGAGTCTGTTCCACTCCCCCCTCCCTGCCCAGCTAGGGTATAAAAAGCAGGACATCGTAGCTGTTGACTCCTGCTTTTCTGGCTCCTGCCTCTGCTGGATGAGAGCTACTGCAGCTACCCTCCTGCTCCTCTGCCACGTGGTTGGACCTGATCCTTCTCCCTGCTGCCTCCACGCTTCCTCAGAGAAAGGCTGGTTTTGTATTATTCTCTTGTTTTTGTCCCCCTCCCATCCATCCTTGTTCCTTGCCCTTGTGAACCTTTCTCCTGTTATTGTTATATATATATATTTCTTAAGGACAACTCTTTACCTCTCTACTTCCAAGCCGACTCCAAATTATTGTTTGGTGGATTTGCTCCTTCCTTTTCTCCTCTCTCTGTTGGGAGGGAGGAGGGGGGGAGTGGGGGATTGATTCTCAGCCTTGCCCCCACCTGAGCTCTTAACTTCCAGTTAAGGCTCAAACCACCACAAATGATAATAAAATTATTATTGAAGAAGTATAAACCAACTCTCTCAAGCAAGAACCTATAGCATCTCATCTGGATAAAAAAGGGGAAGAAAGTATTTTTTAGGGTTTGATATTGGGTAAACATCTGTGCATTAAAAAAATCTTTGTTATGGAATGCAGTAATTTTGATATGGTTTTACTTACATCTGACTTACAAGCAATTATAAAGTAATTAATTAAGATTCAAATACTATAATTCACTTGAATGTTCTGGAACTGAAAGACAAAATACAGGAGCACTGTGGGCCTGATTAGAGATTAAAATAATTTTCTTAAGAAAGTATAAGGGCAGAAGAACACGTGTGCTCTTTCTCTTGAACTGGCAACAGTCTTTGCCTTCAAAAAACTTCTGATGACTGTGCTAGGCACTGTAATATTGGCAGACATTGAGGAGCATTTCTGAAACTTGAGTTTTGGTGGAGAGCTTGTGAAACACAGTTTTCGTAGCAGAGGTAGAGAAGTCCTTCATGCATGATAATTTTTGGCAAAGGAAGCAGAAACAAACAGTGAATACAGAATATAGAATTCAGAATTAACCAGATAGGAAAATCACTGAGTCCAACCTATCACCCAACACCATCCAACAGCCACTCTGAGCAATAGTTACTTCAGTTAGGGACTTTTTGGCAGTTTTGGGCTGAGGGGGTCTAGAGCAGTCACAGTCCAATGATGGGTAATTTGGCAGAAGTTAAACCGGCTTGCATTTCAGCTGGTGCTGGGTGCCCAGCTTGTACCTTTAATGTGACTAACTTTTACATTATTGGTAGCTGGATTAAGACTCAAAATGAGTAAAGTACCTAAAAAGGACTTATTAACAGACTGCAAAATGGATACTGTGGTGGCTGAATGGTGATGATGCAACAGGGAAGGGAGAGGGACCAGGTGGGAGAGCAGATCTTTCTCAGGTGCACACCAGGGCAGGGAGACAGGGCACGCAGGAGGGTTCACGTCAGAGGTTCACAAGCAGGTACAGGAGGCATTAAGGAAAGGCAGGTCACAGCTTCTCACAGCAGACAGGTACGGCAAAACAGAGTCGTTCTCCCAGCTGACAGATGACAATCCCTCCAGGCAGCAGCAGGCAGTCTCTTCAGGCAGCAACCACAATTGTCCCCAGGCAGTCTCTTTTATCCTTTGACACCTTGCCACCAAGGAGTTGCCACCTGTCCAGATTGGTCAGCAGAGTGGGCGCCTAAACCACCTCCAGGGCTTTCAAACCTGCCCATCGTCAGGGCTTAAAAACCTTCCCCAGGTCATTCTTGTGCTCTCACTGCCAGGGAATTCCTGGGTTCTAAGTCCCAACAGCGAGTGTCAAAGCCCCTTACTTGACCGAGGGGACAAAGTTCCCTTGCACCAAACCATTATCCCTAAAGATTTCCCCAATGATGTTGAGCCACATACATAATTCTGTCCCTTATAAGTCTTATGGGGTGCTCCAAATCCCCCTTCCATCAGCATCTTCATCATCATCCATCTCCATCAGCGAGAGGTTTGAATGGAGAAAGACAAAGATAAAAAATTGCCTTCCCCTTCCCCTGAGGACGTATAAAAGACAGCCATTCCTCCACAAGTTTTCCCTCGTGGCAGCCATGTCAACGGACGCTTTGATTTTGGTGGGCCCCCTTTCATTCACATTTGTGCTACGTTATTCACAAATTGGATTATGAAACCTGCAGTTCTTGAGCCTGACACTGAAGAAAGACCTAGAGATCAATGTGAGGCTCAGAGACTGCCTTGGCTGCAGTGACCATGAAGCAGTTGAATTTAATATCCTCAGGGCTATCAGGAGGACCTATTCTAAGCTTATGACCCTAGACTTTAGGCGTGCAGACTTCGATCGCTTCAGGAATCTGCTAGCCACAGTGTCATGGGACAAAGCCCTGGAGGGAAGAGGGACCCAGGACAGCTGGTCAGTGTTCAAGGACCACCTCCTCTGTGTCCAGGAGCTATGTATACCAACAAAGAGAAAACAGGAAGAACGCTAGGAGGCCTGCCTGGATGAACAAGGAGCTCCTGGACACACTATTACGTAAAAAGAAACTCTACAGGAAGTGGAGGGAAGGACAGATAGAACAGGGGGTATATAAGGGAGCTGCCTGAGCAGCAAGAGGCCTGGTTAGGAAAGCCAAAGCAGAGTTTGAATTGGATCTAGCCAGGGAGGTTAAAGGGAGCACTAAGAACTTCTACAGTTATATTAATGGCAAGAAGAAGAGTAGGGAAGGTGTGGGCCCCCTCAGAAAGGAAACTGGTGAATTGGTCACAAGTGATGTGGAAAAAAGCTGAGGTACTCATAACTTCTTTACCTCATCTTCACTGCAAGGGCCTCCAGCCACACTCCTGTAGTCATCGCAGATGATGCCAGGGATGGGGAGGAAGAACTGCCCATGGTAAGTGAAGCTCAGGTTCGTGATCACCTGAAGAACCTGAAAGTGTTCAAGTCCATGGGACCCGACGGGATACACCCACGGGTGCTGAGAGAACTGGCAGATGAGTTGCTAAGCCCCTCTCTATTATATTCCAAAAGTCATGGCAGACTGGGGAAGTCCCCACAGATTGGAAAAGGGCAAATATTGCTCCCATTTTCAAAAGGGTAAGAAGGAGGAACCTGGGAACTACAGGCCGGTCAGTCTCACCTCTGTGCCCGGAAAGATCATGGAGCAGATCCTCCTGGAGGCACTACTGACTCAGAGAGTAGTGAAGAGGTGATTGGAGCAGTCAGCATGGCTTTGCCAAGGGCAAATCCTGCCTGACAACCTGGTGGCCTTCTATGAACAGGTGACAGCATTAATAGATGAGGGGCGAGCAACTGATGTCGTTTACCTGGACCTGAGCAAAGCCTTTGACACTGTCCCACACCACATCCTGGTCTCCAAGCTGGTGACACACGGGTTTGATGGATGGACCACCAGATGGATAAGGAACTGGCTTGATGGCCGCACCCAAAGAGTGGCTGTCAATGGGTCCATGTCCCAGTGGAGGCCAGTGACAAGCGGAGTCCCTCAGGATCAGTCCTGGGACCTGTCTTGTTCAACATCTTTGTGGGTGACATGGACAGTGGCATTGAGTGCACCCTCAGCAAGTTTGCTGATGACACCAAGCTGTGTGGTGCAGCAGACACGCTGGAGGGAAGGGATGCCATCCAGAGGGACCTTGACAGGCTGGAGAGGTGGGCACAAGCCAACCTCATGAGCTTCAACAAGACCAAGTGCAGGGTCCTGCATCTGGGTGGAGGCAATCCCAGGCACAAATCCAGGCTGGGCAGTGACTGGCTGGGGAGCAGCCCTGAGGAGAGAGACATGGGGGTGCTAGTGGACGAGAAGCTCAACATGAGCTCTCAATGTGCACTTGCAGCCCAGAAAGCCATCAGATCCTGGGCTGCATCAGGAGAAGTGTGGCCAGCAGGTCAAGGGAGGTGATTCTCCCCTCTACTCAGCTCTGGTGAGACCCCACCTGCAGTACTGCGTCCAGTTCTGGAGCCCCTATTACAAGAGGGATCTGGAGGTGCTGGAGCGTGTCCAGAGAAGGGCCACGAGGATGATCAGAGGGCTGGAGCACCTCTCCTATGAGGACAGACTGAAGGAGTTGGGCTGTTCAGTCTGGAGAAGAGAAGGCTCCGAGGTGACCTCATTGTGGCCTTCCAGTATCTGAAGGGGCCTACAAGAAGGCTGGGAGGGACTTTTCAGACTATCAGGGAGTGATAGGACTAGGGGGAATGGGATGAAGCTGGAGGTGGGGAGATTCAGGCTAGATGTGAGGAGGAAGTTCTTCACCGTGAGGGTGGTGAAGGCCTGGAATGGGTTGTCCAGGGAGGTGGTTGAGGCCCCGTCCCTTGCGGTGTTTAAGCCCAGGCTGGACGAGGCTCTGTTCAGCCTGATCTAGGGTAGAGTGTCCCTGCCCTTGGCAGGGGGGTTGGAACTAGATGATCCTTGTGGTCCCTTCCAACCCTAACTGAAACTATGAAACTATGAAACTAAAATCTCCAAATTCCTGCTACAACCAACCTCAAACCGGCACTCACACTTTCCCTAAGGACCTGCATTGCCCCTGATTTTATAGGTGGGGTGAAGCTATTTTGTGGCTTATTCTTTTCCATTTTCTGAATTCCCTACATTATACTAAAGTTGCCCATAAGCATCCTGGCAGAATTTGTGACCTGTAAATAATAACTTTTTTACATAATGTTAGAGTGGGGATTTAGGGAAAAAGAAAACTATGTTTTTATAATTCCCACCTCATTAATTTACTCCAAATCAAAACAACAGGGGCTGACAGGGACTTCCGATTCTGTTAGTTAGCTACTTCTTCTGGCTAGGTCTTCAGTTTAGGGATGCTGCTAAAGATATGCTTGGGACTTCAACTTCTGTTAGATGCTTCATCTATCAAGGGCTTCCAGGACTTTTGTAAGTGGAATCTGAGACTATGCAACACTAAATATTCTACAATGCAGTATTAAAGGACTCTGTGAGCACTTCTGAGATTCTCTGCTCTCTGCATTTCTGGAATCTCATTGCTATATGGCAATGGGATTCCATCAGGGGAGAAAAACATTGCAGAGCATAATTTCCACTAGTAAACATATGAATAATTTTAAGCTAGGACATCATGTACAATATGCTCACAATCCCAAAAAACAATATATCCAAAATTATTCACAACCAGTTTAACTGTAGCAGAGCAACAATTACTCCGAGTATTTTCTCGTAGTAGAGTAGTAATTGCTCTCTGTTTTCTGCCTGAAGTAGCATTTGTTCAGGATATGCATAAAGGATCAATAGTGGTGGTCTCAATCTCCTGCCATCATGCAAATTTTTCACTCTTCACGGTGAATCTTCATAATACAGGCTTCTATCTGTGTCACTGCCAATGAGGATTAAAAGTGTTCTGTGTCTTGTAAGAAGATAAAGAACAGGCCTCAGCAGAGAATTTTGGCTTCATAGATAGAAGTTGTGGACTATCCAGCAAGCAATGATATGGTGAGTTTTCCCATTCCCCTCGAAAGCTTCCCAGGCATGTAAGAGTCTGAATTTAGCTAATATCATGGGCACAAAGCCAGTACAAGTTGGCCCACTTGTATCTGTGGCAGGGATTTACCTATTTTTGTCTTGTACATGGATATGGCCAGTGTCCATTACTATTTTCTGTGAGACAAAATGCCTGAATTTTGGGGACTTTCATGTATTTCCCATTGGTTGTTGACAGTAAAATTTGCATGTGCCAACCATGTATCCAAGATGGCCCTTGAGAACTCATCATGTCTTTTAATCAGACCATTGGTCCCTTCAGCCACACCATTAACCTGAGAATATGTAATTAGCCTGAGGTATATAATACCCCATTTAATTTCTTTTTCTTGCTCCCAGTCTTGTATTGTGTTCACAATGAGGTGTAATCCATTGTCACTCTGGAAAAATTCAGGCATAGGCAAGAAACAGAAACATTGTCTCAGAGCTTCAATTATTTGAGCTCCTGTGGCAGTACTGGTAGCTGTGGCTAGGGTTACTCCTCAAACCACTTCAACTCCTAACAGAATATATACCTTTTCCCATGAGATGGCTTCAAAGGGCCAGTATAATCAAATTGTTATGTACTCCAGAGTCTTGTCATGTGGAAGAATTGTTTCACATGTTTTCATTGAAAATGGTCATACTCGAGACCAACACTTGTAATCGAGATCTGTCTTCCCCGAGTGGCCTCTTTTAATGTGTAACCACTCACCCGATCTTTTCCAATCTCAACCTTCATTATTCACAACAAAAATTTTTGCTAAGTAATCTGCATGTTGCTCCCATTTTGTTGGAGGTATTCCTTTCTTTGAATGCCCTTTTATCCATTAAAGGGTCTTGACTGGCCTATTTCTAATAATTGTTGCTAGTCTCCAGTCCTCCTGACTTTGGTGTGGCCTACTTCACACCGATTAGATACCCACTGACATATCCATTCAGTGGCACCGTTGTAGGTTGCATTGGAATCTATGTGAATAGCGGTCGTGCCATTTTCTGCTGCCACCAGGAGTGCACAAAGTTTTCCTACATGTGCACTACCTTCACCTTCCTCTGTAACTGTCTTCCCAGTAGCAATCCAATGATGCAGATTTGTATTTCCACTGGGATCCCACATGGTGGGCAGATACATCCATGAACCACATTCCTTCAGTATGTGTCTGTGGTCAGTGCAGGTTCTGCCTTAACTGGAGACAGTTTATATGGCTGACCTAACAGAACTATGTCTGGTTTCACAGGCTGTTGTAATTTTGAAACTTTATTTGGATCCTAGTTCTGTTGCCATAACTGTCTAATTCCTTCCAGGTAAGCCACTTACTGTGGCTAATCAATCTATTCCTTCAGTGGGAGGTGATCACTTGAGGATTTAGGGGAGGGAAATGGCTTTGCAGTATAATGTCTTGTGACATGCATATCTTCTCTGCTTCCTTGACTGCCATGGTAAGTGAAAGGAGTACTTTTTCCCCCTCTGAATGCTGTTTCTCAGTTTCCTTAAAAGACATGCAGGAAACCAGTAAAGATCTTGTTGGGCCTCTTGTTCACATTTGTAATATTCCACAGTAGGATGTGTGCCTGAAGATTCCACATTCTCCCCTTAAGGCACCTTGTGGGTGCAATGGACCCAGCCTTTGATAAGACTTAAGCAAGTGGATGTGGTAACTCTGAGGTCATCTGTATCTAATGGTGTGTGTGAGTCATGAAGGTCAGTAAAAGTCAGCTCCCAAACAACTCATTCCCTCAGATTCTTAACATCTTTCTTGTCCACTTCACTATGTGTTAGAAAACATCCATTCTAAAGGGATATATACTCCTCAAACTCAGCAGGAGCTGCTTCCAGAGAGAGTGCATGTGCCTCTTTTGGAAGATCCTCATCATTACCCTCTTCTCTGGTCCCAGTTGCTTGCCTCCATTATCTTAGCACAGGAGCAGACAAGGAACAAATTGCTCACTTTTATAATGTCCGTAATCTTCACATATATCTTGAACTTAGCGATGGAGATTGAGTGGTCACCTCTGAGTCTCCTCCCTGTAAGTCACTTCAGCACCTCCTGGTTTTATATATTTCTTCTGTACAGGAGTGACTGATACACTGGCTGATTGTAGGTCAGCCACATCAGCTATTATCAGGGACTGAGTAGCTGCAGTATTTCTCATGGGGGCTGACATAGCTTCAGAGCCCACTGCAGGAGTTCTGAGAGCTACGCAATGTTCATCTGTATACCAATGTATACAGATACCTTGGTTTTCTCAACAAACATTCAGCAGAAGTAGTCCCTTAGAGGTTAAGTGTTTACAGAGTGAAAGGCATGGTCCCCTGGCTCAGAGTATTAGACTGCCTCTAGTCTACCAGTGTTGTTATAGACTGAGAGGAAAAAAGCATTAAGTGATTCCTCTTTCTCATACTTTGTCAGGTGACCGGTCAGGTGACCATTTTCATCAAGTAATACTCCAAAGTTTTCCTTAGACCATCTCTTGCCATTAATGCACTGAAGAAGCCCTTCTTTTTGTCTGATGCAGCACTGATCAGATTCAACTCTGGCTGTGCATTAGTCTTTTGTTTCTTCTCCCTGCTAACACTGGCTCAATAATGTAAAGCCTGATCATTCTTTCAGAGTCTCTAATTATTTCTGAGCTCCAAAAGGAATTTTCTTTTTACCCAACCTGGTTTTCTGCCCTTCTCACTTGACTTTGACCATAATGAGGTTGCCCACTCCTGTGCTTCTAAAAACTGATCACTCCTGAACTTCTAAGCTATCATAAGCAGTTTCCCAGGCAATGCTACTAAGTAGCTACCTGAACAGATCAAAATTTCTTCTCATGAAATTCTGACCTTTTTCTCATGACACTACAATTTTTAAGTGCAGCCATTTCTTCTTCTTCTTACTGTGGCAAAGACTTCCACCTACCATCTCACTTGCTACAAATAGTTCTTTATTCACACAATAGCATATTAGACCTCATTCAAGTTGTTCAGCTGTCACAATGAGTGCTTGTGACAATGCATTGTTTTCAACAAAGTTTAGGAATTTCCAAGTTTTTCTTGTCTGAACTGTATGGTGTTCCTGGCTAATGTTGAAAAGTATACTTCTCCCATAAGGACAAGGGCTACAAATTTCTCCAAAGTGCTTACATTC
The DNA here is from genome assembly GCA_015227895.2 of Colaptes auratus. NCBI lineage: Eukaryota > Metazoa > Chordata > Aves > Piciformes > Picidae > Colaptes > Colaptes auratus. Next base: position 74,804,134 of record CM026897.1, on the reverse strand, counting down.
TGACTGAGTGATAATCACTGTGTTGGCTTTGTTTTCCACCCCTCAGTCTTCACCCAGAGTCTCTCAGTCACATCATCCTTAACTCTAAGGACTGTACAGTCATAACTGTTCCTCTAATACAGTGGAACTTGTCTACCTCACCTGTCTTGTCTACCGCTCTTGACGAGGCTATAGCTCTCTACCCCAGTACTCTAGTTATGCAATTCATCCCACCAAGTCTCATTAACACTGATCACATCATAACTTTGCGAACATACTAACATTTTAAGTTCATTGTGTTTCTGTCTCATAATGCATACACTGCCACCCTCAGAGGGTATTATACCATACCTTTGCTTACCTTTGACTCTTTTGATTGTATCCTTTCTCCCCATCAACTACAGTTTAAAGAACTGCAAATTAGTCCTGCCATCATACAACACAAATTTTCCCCATCAAGCCAGTTGGATCGCAACAGGGACCCGCATACTTTATGTCTTGAAGATTCTTTCATTGTTGTAAAAAAATCAAAGCTCTAGTGAAGATGCCTCTCCTGGTGCCAGGTTTTGATATACACCTCTTTCTTCCATAGCCTTTCCCATTAGTGGGAGGTGAAGTAAACCACTAGCTGTGTTCTTGAGTTCTGTATCATTCATCCCAGGCTCTGAAATCTCTTTCAATTTACCTTAGAACTATTGCAGTATCATCAGTACAAGATGACAAGACAGTGCTTGTGAAACCCTGAGTGGTTTCATTGGCTCAAACAGTGCCACTGAAGGGCAGGGGTGCACGTGGTACTTTGCCTGGACATGGGGCTAAGTGGTGCATGATGGAAAAAAGGGCGATTTCCAGAGAGGCAAGAGGAAGCAGGGGGCTGGAGGAAGCAGCTCAGCTCATGCCTATAAATGGAAATTCTGTAACAGCAACTGAAAGTATGATAAAGGGCTTGTCGTACATGTCCATTTACTAACTTGCTTCTAATCTTACTTATCCTGCCTTCATCATCATACTTATAGTGCCTTCATCCTGTCACAAAACACATACTAAACCTACCACAATATGAGCTGACTTCTGTGTACCAGAAAAGGTACCTCGGTTTATCTCCTTCTCAGGTACTCAGATGTAGCTTGGTCTGCCTACCTCCTTCCAAAACTCAGCTGCTAGATACGGTAGTTCTTATAATCAGGTACACCTCTCACAAGTCTGCTGTCATCCTCCATTTCTGGGAGTAGTTTCAGGCACACCATGCAGGTGCATTCACTGACGGAAGCCTTGGCATTGTCTGCACTGGATGACTGCTTCTGGTAGAGACTGAGACTGAAACAAACTCAGGTTCGTGCACTGTAGATTCCTCATGGATTCATCCTTTGGGTGCAATATATCTGTGTAACACTCTGAAATTAAACTCTCTCAGCCAGGCCTCATCATACTTGGACCATTTGTCATCATACCACAAGGGCTTACTTCATGTTTCATGAAAATGTTCTGATTCCTTCTCGTTTTATTTAATTCACAATAGAAACTCTGGGCAAGCTCCATAGGCCATGCAGTTTGTGTCGATTTTTATCCCTTTTGTCCGCATTTAAAATATGTTGAAACAGTTTAAGATCAGTGGCAAATTCAACAGCTATCACAGAAGCTGTGATAACTGTTGTTGCAGAATTCATTTTTTTGACATGCCACAAGTATATCTACAATTCAAGGGTATTGTAGAGGAATCAGCATTTTCTTACACTTGGCATTTGCATTCTCAATGGCAACCCTACTGAGTAAAGCATCTCGCACCTCCTCATTGTCGATGTTTGTCTATTTCATCTTTTAATCTATCGGTTAACGGCAGTAAAGTTTGACAGACCTTGTTTAATAATGTATAAGATAAATTAGGCATTTTTCAAATCAAGAACCAGTCATAATGCTTGCTGTGCAAGTCGGTTACTTTGATTGAGGACATTTCAGTGCCAGCCTGCTTGAATATGTGAGTCTACATGTGGTGCTAAAACTAATAATAGTGCACCATAGTTTCATAGTTTCAGTCAGGGTTGGAAGGGACCACAAGGATCATCTAGTTCCAAGCCCCCTGCAATGGGCAGGGACACCCTACACTAGATCAGGCTGGCCAGAGCCTCATCCAGCCTCATCCAGAAAAATTATCTCTCATTTTCGTTATCTCAATAATGATGCTTTCCAGTCTTGCAGATGCCTCATAGGATGCAGAATTTCTAGCGTCCATTAATAACTTTATGAATTGCAGCACTAGAGGGTTAAAACAGTTGACAAAAATGCATGGATTTTTTAAGCAGAACAGTTATGGGATTGAAGTCTGTTCATAATTTTTTTCTTCTTTTTAAAAAGGGGACTTGGATTATGAGGCTATAGTATGATCACATAGTAAGTATTCACAGGTGTTTGAGAAAGTTATTTGATATGGGTTGAATTAACAAGGCAGTAATTACAAAAATATAGTTATCTTTATTTTTCCTGAAAGCCCCACTCCAAAATTAGGTATAACACTTATTAAATTATTTACAGGTTCTATTCAGTCATGAATTCTACCAGGATTCTTATGGGCAACTTTAGTAAAATTTAGAGAATTCAGAAAATGGAAAAGGCTAAGCTTCTGGGCTTAGTGAATGTCATGGGCTCAACATCTATAGAGGGCATTTTGACCAGCAGAGGTTGGCCTACTTGAATTTGGGACAAGATTTATCCTTGGTCCCTCCTGGCACATGATCAATGTCCACTACAGGCTCGGTTGGACAGAAGGCATTAATCTTGGGGCTGCCATAAGTTCCCCAATGATTATTTACAAGAAAGATTGCCTGAGCCAGTCTTGTGTCCTAGTCACCCTTAGAGACATTTGCATGCCTCTTGATCAGGCCATTAAAACCCAATATATTCCCCAGGTAGGGGCTAAGAGCTACCTCCACCAAGGTGCTCTGTTTATCTTTTCTGGGAGCCACACCCTTGTTATTGCTAAATAGCAAATATTAGGTGCTCCAGTAACACCCAGTATTTTTATCTTTTATGGGATGGCTAGATCCCCATGCCCTTTGCCAGTTCTAATTTAGGATGCTGATCTGAGCACCCGTGTCAATTAAAAACTAGCATGCCTTTAGTGAAGCCGTGGGGCTGGCCCGCTGCCTTCACCATCGCCATTAGTCTCCAGCTGTTGGGCAGTAAAAGAGTTAACTCCCTTCTCTGGAGAAGTGGCAGGCTCCTCCACAGTACCGCTGCGGCTCCTGGGTTTGCCATGGCTAAACCTGCTTTTGTTTCTTAATGAGAGCACTAAAATGTTAATTTGCCAGTCAGGTATTGACATTAAGGTTACCTCGGGCACCCCCAGAGCTAATGCCTGCTTGTACCAGCTCTCTCGGGGTGAATACCATCTGCGGGCTCCATGCAGACCGTTTCTCCACTTGCTCTGGTCCCTGCCCCTGTTTTGTCCAGAGCAGCAACTCCCGTATGTATCTGGGCTGCCAGGGGAAGGAGACGGCTTTACAACCTGAACTGCCCGGGGCAGCCTCTCCCGTGGCACTGCCTTGGCTTTCCTTTTACCAGGACTGCTATGGCTTCCCTCGCCAGAGCATTTGCCTCCACCATCACAAAAGCTGAGTTTATGGTCGTGAGCGGACAAATCCAACAAAAGCTCAGCCCACCTCATGATGTGTTCCCAGGCATCTTTAGATTTGAGATTTTTCTCTATCACTTTCTTGATTGCCTCCATATTTGCTGAGGCACGTCCCTGCAAACTCGCAGTCAAGCCACGCATTAGCGGATATAACTGGTCAGGGTCAACTGGTGCACTTAATAGGGATTCATATTTCCCCTTGTCATAAATTGCCTGTACACAGGCAAGTCTACGAAGTGCCCTGGTCAGTTCAGAGGAGCTGGTAATTTCCAATTCTGATGGTTCTCCTCTGTATATTGGGTGAAAACTGATGGCCCAATGTGCTAGGCGTGCAGTAATGCTATGAGAACCTTCTAGCTTGTGAGTCAAAAAGACATCTTCACTCCAGTCCCCAGCCACTTCTTCTGAGTCCAGAAAAAATTTATCTCCCCACATGTGCAAGACCCGATAAATATAATCTGCCACAGATTCATCTGGCTCCCTTGCATACTGAATCTGAAATTCATAGTATCAGTCAGGGTTGGAAGGGACCACAAGGATCATCTAGTTCCAACACCCCTGCCATGGGCAGGGACACCCCACACTAGATCAGGCTAGCCAGAGCCTCATCCAGCCTGGTCTTAAACAACTCCAGGGACAGGGACTCAAACCACCTCCCCGGACAACCCATTCCAGGGCTTCACCACTCTCATGGTGAAGAACTTCCTCCTCACATCCAGCCTGAATCTCCCCACCTCCAGCTTCATCCCATTCCCCCTAGTCCTATCACTCCCTGATAGCCTGAAAAGTCCCTCCCTAGCCTTCTTGTAGGCCCCCTTCAGATACTGGAAGGCCACAATGAGGTCACCTCAGAGCCTTCTCTTCTCCAGACTGAGCAGCCCCAACTCCTTCAGTCTGTCCTCATAGGAGAGGTGCTCCAGCCCTCTGATCATCCTCGTGGCCCTTCTCTGGACACCTTCCAGCACCTCCAGATCCCTTTTGTAATAGGGGCTCCAGAACTGGATGCAGTACTCCAGGTGGGGTCTCACCAGAGCTGAGTAGAAGGGGAGAATCACCTCCCTTGACCTGCTGGCCACACTTCTCTTGATGCAGCCCAGGATCTGACTGGCTTTCCTGGCTGCAAGTGCACACTGAGAGCTCATGTTAAGCTTCTCATCCACCAGCACCCCCAAGTCTCTCTCCTCAGGGCTGCTCTCCAGCCAGTCACTGCCCAGCCTGGATTTGTGCCTGGGATTGCCTCCACCCAGATGCAGGACCCTGCACTTGGTCTTGTTGAAGCTCATGAGGTTGGCTTGTGCCCACCTCTCCAGCTTGTCCAGGTCCCTCTGGATGGCATCCCTTCCCTCCAGCATGTCTGCTGCACCACACAGCTTGGTGTCATCAGCAAACTTGCTGAGGGTGCACTCAATGCCACTGTCCATGTCACCCACAAAGATGTTGAACAAGACTGGTCCTAGGACTGATCCCTGAGGGACTCCGCTTGTCACTGGGACATGGACCCGTTGACAGCCACTCTTTGGGTGTGCCCATCAAGCCAGTTCTTTATCCATCTAGTGGTCCACCCATCAAACCCATGTTTCACCAGTTTGGATACCAGGATGTGGTGCAGGACAGTGTCAAAGGCTTTGCTCAGGTCCAGGTAAATTACATCAGTTGCTCGCCCCTCATCTATTAATGTTGTCACCTGTTCAGAGAAGGCCACCAGGTTTGTCAGGCAGGATTTGCCCTTGGCAAAGCCATGATGACTGTTCCAAATCACCTCTTCATTATTCTCCTGGGTCAGTAGTGCCTCCAGGAGGATCTGCTCCATGATCTTTCCGGGCACAGAGGTGAGACTGACTGGCCTGTAGTTCCCAGGTTCCTCCTTCTTACCCTTTTTGAAAATGGGAGCAATGTTTCCCATTTTCCAGTCTGTGGGGACTTCCCCACACTGCCATGACTTTTGGAATAGAATAGAGAGGGGTTTAGCAACCTCATCTGCCAGTTCTCCCAGTACCCATGGGTGTATCCCGTTGGGTCCCATGGACTTGAATACTTTCAGGCTCTTCAGGTGATCACGAACCTGAGCTTCACTTATGATGGGAAGTTCTTCCTCCCCGTCCCTGGCATTGTCTTCCATGACACCAGGAGTGTGGCTGGAGGCCCTTGCAGTGAAGACTGAGGTAAAGAAGTTATTGAGTACCTCAGCCTTTTCCACATCATTTGTGACCATTTTGCCAGTTTCCTTTCTGAGAGGGCCCACACCTTCCCTACTCTTCTTCATGCCATTAATATACCTGTAGAACTTCTTAGCACTCCCTTTAACCTCCCTGGCTAGATTCAACTCAAACTCTGCTTTTGCTTTCCTCTTGCTAGGCCTCTTGCTGCTCGGCCAGCTTCCTTATATACCCCTTGTTCTAGCTGTCCTTCCCTCCACTTCCTGTAGAGTTTCTTTTTAAGTAATAGTGTGTCCAGTAGCTCCTTGTTCATCCAGGCAGGCCTCCTAGCATTCTTTCCTGCTTTTCTTTTTGTTGGTATACATAGCTCCTGGACACAGAAGAGGTGGTCCTTGAATACTGACCAGCTGTCCTGGGTCCCTTTTCCCTCCAGGGCTTCATCCCACAACCCTTTGGCTAGCAGACCCCTGAAGTGATCAAAGTCTCCATGCTTAAAGTGTAGGTAGTAAGCTTAGAATACATCCTCCTGATTGCCCTGAGGATATTAAATTCCACTGCTTCATGATCACTGCAGCCAAGGCTGTCTCTGAGTCTCACATTGGTTACCAGCCCTTCCCTGTTGGTGAGAACAAGGTCTAGCATAGCACCTTTTCTTCTTGGTTCGTCTACCATTTGGAGGAGGAAGTTGTCTTCTATGCAGTCCAGAAACATCCTGGTCAGCAAGTTGTGCGCTGGTGTATCTCCATGCATTTGTCACGGCACCATGGTTACTGCTACAGTCTGAGACCTCCATTTTAGTCACTGGACGCATGCTCTTCTGCCCAATAATGTCCTCCTCCTCAGAACTTTCCCCGTAGCTCACCATTGGACAGTCCCTCTCAGGATTGGACTTGGACTTTTTGTGTGGCTTATTTTTACATTTTCGTGGTGCAGGGGTAGACACTACAGGGTCCCCAGAAACAAGAAGAATCCTTTTCGCGTGGATCACTGGGGTCATCTTCCCCAGCATTATCTAAGGAAAAAGACTGTTCCTGCTCCCGTGGTTCCAAATCACTAAATTTGTGTGCATGAGGGTGGGGAGGAGGGTGTTGCTGGACAGTCGTCTGTTAAGCCCAGCATGGCTTTTGCTTCCATTTGTGCCTTTAAGCCAGCGGGAAATGCTTTAAGCTGCATGACCACAGTTTCCCACAGGTTCTGGTTTCAAGCCTTTCATCCCTTAATTTCTTTTCCAAAATCCTAATTTTATCCTCATAAATTGTAAATTGGACTACCAGCTAACCCAGGACTACAGCATAGTGTTCAGCTGGTGAATCACAGAGCAAAGTCTCGGTGTTTTCAGCTAATTTTGCTGTAATCTGCTCTGGGTTTTTAGAATTTTCAGGTGCCCAAGCCAAATCCATTCCAGTAATTATGTATCCTTTTTTATGGAAGAATTTGACTATAGAATAACTCATGCTATGCTGTGCCATGAATGATTTGATAGGGGTTGAATTAACGAGGAAGGGATTACAAAAATATATTGTCTTTATTTTTTCTGAAAGCCCCACCTCAAAATTAGGTATAAAGCTTATCAAATTACAGGTTCTATTTGGTCATGAATTCTACCAGGATGCTTATGGGTAACTTCAATACAATTTAGAGAATTCTGAAAATGGAAAAGGCTTTGTCTTTCCCCCTTCAAACCTCTGCTGATGGAGATGGGTGAAGCGGGGTTTGGAGCACACAATAACAGAAAGCTCTAAAACCTAGAGCAATGTCCTCTTGAGATTCAATAAAATGTCTTCATTCTCTGTTGTATTTCAATGACTCTCAGTAATTTCTGGCTGAAATTCAAATGAAGTCAGGAATACCTGAATGATGCAGAGAATTAGAAATTAAAGAATGTTGAGGATTGGCTTAAAGAAAAAGGACATGGGTCCCAGGAACATCTGTGCAATGTAGGCCTTGAAGGAGTTTCTGTTGAAAACATAGCAATGAAGTAGGAGTTGTGGAAAAGTGCTGATTGTCTGGTATGCTGAGGTCAAGCTGACCTCGAGGAGAGGTACACAAGATAAGGAGGGAGTGAGGTCTGGGAAAAAGAGGAACTAGGCTGAATGGAAAAAACTACAGAGTTGTGAAATAAAACAGATGTAACCTTTTAGAGATAAACCAGTAGTGTTAAATTAGAATAGAATTAACTAAGCATAAGACTATAAATAACGAAGTGTGGAACAATAAAGGTGGACAATTTCTATCACTTATATTGAGTCCTGTCATCCCTGTCTCCGTTCTTGTCAAGTGGTGCCCGAATGCAGGGACCCAATTCTGCGGGTACTCTGAGCCATGTCGACAGGGACGACAGTGACAACTGCACCTCCAAAATTTTACCGGGCGAGCCAGCCACGGAGGAAGGCTCAGGCAGACCAGTCTTGGTGGGCCGATGGAAAGCTTGGGAAGGCCGCTATCAGTGGGCCTGAGGAAAGGAGCAGCGGACACCGGCGAGAGGGATAGCAGCAGTGAAGCTCGCAGACATCAGTGAATATGGAAAAAGAGGTAGCACTCTCCTTATTTCAGTGTTTTCATGAAAAACTTAAGGCAGACATTTCCTCTAAAGTAATTCCTGGGCTTTTGGCCCATGGATCCGCTTTAGGGTATTTCCCTAGTGGAGATAGTTATTTTGATGGAACTTCTTGGAGAGAACATGGAAACAAACTGTGGGACTTGGTCATAGATGGTGATAAACTGCTATAAAGCTGCAAAAGCCATGGTGAGAATCCATAAACTGTATTAAAAAATATAAGCTAGAACAGCGGATGGCTGCTGCAGTTACAGCAAATTTGTCAGGACGAGATGCAGCACCAGTTCTATCTGAATTGCAACCGAACGATGTGTTGGAAAAGGAAGCGAATCTCATCCGGGCCCAGTGAGTGGCCGGGGAGAAGCACGGGGAAGCAGTCCGCAAAACAGAAGAGGCTGTGCTAAATGCCCTCCAAACTGTCCTTTCCGTGAGAGGTATTACTGACGATTCTGGGATTTTGAAAGAGCTATTAGCCTGGGCCCAGAATCATGATTTTATCCCCACAGCAACCGAAGCTTGGGACAAAACTGGAGCCCAGCCGTGGGATGACGTGCTAAATACTTAAAAAGAAGCTTTTTGCTATAGCACCATGTGACGAACCGTCACATACACCGCAGTCTATAAAAGCAGACCAGTCTACTCTTGATTCAGCTGCTGCAGCTTTGGCTCCAACTGAGGTGGCACCGACAGCTCTGACCGAGGCGGCAGCACCGACCGTAGCGGTGGCCCCAGCGGCCCCAACGGCAGCCCCCACGGCAGCAGCCACGGCAGCGGCCCCAGCGGCCGTCCCCATGGCGGCAGCCTGGCGGTGGCCCGGCAGCAGCCCCCACCAGCGGCGTCCCGCACCAGCGGCCCCTCCCTTCCCTTTTCCGGTACGACTCTAGTCTACCAAAGCTCTGTTCTGATTTAAAGCAACAGTGCTAATTTAATCATTTCTGATTGTAATGTCTTTCAGAGATTTGTTATTTAGAGTTTCTCTAAGTTTTCCTAGTAAGCATAATGAATAGTAAACATTTAGTATTTACAGGTACTTAGTACATAGTAATTGCAGTAAGGTGTACGTAGTTAGTAATGAGTTCAAATTGTAAGATTTTCTTTAGGTTCGAACCTTTTTGGTGGTGTGCCTAGGTGTGGTGGTTTGAGCCTTAACTGGAAGTTAAGAGCTCAGGTGGGGGGCAAGGCTGAGAATCTCTCCCCCACTCCCCCCCTCTTCCCTCCCAACAGAGTGGGGAGAAAAGGAAAGAGCAAATCCACCAAACAATGATTTGGAGTTGGCTTGGAAGTAGAGAGGTAAAGAGTTGTCTTTAAGCAATATATATATATATATATATATATATATATATATATATATATATATATATATAACAATAACAGGAAAAAGGTTCACAAGGGCAAGGAACAAGGATGGATGGGAAGGGGACAAAAACAAGAGAATAATACAAAACCAGCCTTTCTCTGAGGAAGCGTGGAGGCAGCAGGTCCGACCACGTGGCAGAGGAGCAGGAGGGTAGCTGCAGTAGCTCTTGTCCAGCAGAGGCAGAAGCCAGAAAAGCCGGGCCAACAGCTATGATGTCCTGCTTTTTATACCTTAGCTGGGCAGGAAGGGGGGAGTGGAACAGACTCAGCTTCCCAGGTGAAAAATGCCCTGCAGGGCGTGAAAAGTACCTGCAAGCCCTCCACCCTGCTTTGTTCTTTTGTTCCCAGAAAAGGGTGTTAACCCACCACACTAGGCATTTCAAAGGAGCTCCATGTAATATAGTTATGGTTTGTAGTAAATAGGTATTAATTTTTAAAAGTATTCCTTAGCTAATGTGCAGAAGAATCAAGACTATGAGGAAACAGCATTTCCCATTAAGTCGAACATCAATCACAATAACTGCTATGATAATCTTGGAACAAAAGCATCAATCAGAAGAATGTACCACAGCACCATGTGAATTAGGACTGAATATTATGGTTGTTTGATTGTTGTGTGATTAGAGAAAATGTTCATATGGACTTATATGTTATCTCACCAGTTTGCTATAATTTTACAAACCTAAAGGGAAAATCAATAATCCAAGATGTCAACAGAAAGCATCTAACTTATAACTGAGAGTCATGATTGCTTTAGTGTTGTGTGAACATTAAGAGATTATTATTACTAGGATGAGCAAAAACACATTATTGTGTGTAATTTTATATTGGGCAAAGCAATGAAGCTCCTTTGCTCTTGCTGTTTGCCTGCAAGTTTTCTATCTGTGAAGCTAGAGCCTGGCCAGATCTACCTTTACAGATTAAAGAAATCTTGCTACCATTAAACAATTCATGATTTTTCACCATCCTAGAGAAAAATAAAGATGCAACATACCACTAAAGCAGATTGTAAAAGACAGTGCTAAGGATTGCACTTGTGTCTTAATCTCTGTGTGTATTGTGTTTAGGCATAATCAAGTCTTCTCTGTCTATAAGAAGAGTGGAATGTAAAGATCAGAACTATTAAGATCTAAGTTCTTCTTTACAATATCTGTTATCTTTGACCATGTATTATGCCAACTCTGTTAGAACATTCTAACTAGTTCAACTTAAGCGCTGTGCCTTGTATGGGTTACATCAGTCTGTTGGACATGTTGTGCTACAGAAGTTTCGCTTTTGCTATACAGCTTAGCTTTAACTCACTTGGTTCTGTGTATGCAAGTAGTATCTTGTATGGGATGAGAAAACTCCCATGACCAGATTGCTCACAAAAACAAAAAGGGGGATTTGTGGCAATGCCAGCGACAAGCAGTGTGAACAATCTGGCAGTGTAGGCTTAGAGCCTTACATGGCGATAGGCCATGCTCAGCGTAAGTGCAGAAGTGGCTAGCAGTGTAACAAAACAGTGCTGTGCCTGCAGCATGTAACTAAAGCAGGACACTGGTAGCTATAAACATAGAAAGTTATCTGGGAATAACAGGACCACTAGAACTTTGGCAAATGGATGTGACTCATGTAGGAGAATTTGGAAGACTGAAGTATGTACATATATCAATTGACACCTTTAGTGGGTTAATTTGGGCAACTCTGCAGTCAGGAGAAAAGGCAATCAATGTAAGAAAGCACTTGCTAGCAATTTTTGCAGTCATGGGAGTGCCTCAGACAATAAAAGCAGATAATGGACCGGTGTATGTGAGTCAAACCATGAGACAGTTTATGTTAACATGGGCCGACATGACAGGCAATAATGAATTTTGTTTGAGCTTACAGACTGTGGGTGAACCTTTTCAGATGTGTTTAATAGGGATACCCAGATTTGATGTAAATATGTTTGTTGATTATAGTAGTAATAATTGAGTAATGAGAGTGAAGTGGCAAATTGTAGTGCACTATTAATTAAGGGACTGACTCAGCGGTTACCATATGATCCTGAAGAACTGCAATTATTGGGCTCTCAACAGGTTGGCTTGAGGTTCATCAAGGTTCATCGAGAAGCTGGACTCGAACATGTATTTGGAGATGTGCTTAAAGGGCAGCAAGGAGTTGGGGAAACGTGTCTGTTGAAATACAAAACAGCTCACAAGGATGGACTGATGTTAGTCCTAAAAAACCATATAATGTGTATGGTGACTATTGTGGATGGAATGTCAAGGCAAAAATAAACAAACTTACAGTATCAAAACCATGGGGTGCATATGGAGCTCAAGATCCAAGTGCAAGTGCCTTGTCAATTAGGAATGGAAATATACCCCTTTTATGGAATAATCATATAGCAAAAGCATTGCCAACAGGTATATTTTTGATTTGTGGAGATTGTGCCTGGCAGGGAATTCCAGCTAACCCAGTAGGGGGTCCCTGTTATTCAGGGTCTTTATCCATAATAGCACCATCTCAGACTCAGTGGTTAAAACTCTTAAAGCAAACACAACAACTATGGAAAAAATGCACAATTGAGCAATTAACATCAGATTGTAATGATCAAGTGGAATTATGGGAGGATGCAATGAGAGCCTTTGTGAGCATAGCTATGCCAGGTGCAGCTGCAGGAAAAGCCTTGAGTGCAGTAGAAAAATTAGCGTCTTGGTCAGTAAAAAACACAAATGTCACCACTCAGGTGTTGGACGAGTTATTGTTAGATCAAAAATCATTGAAACACGTTACTGCAAAATCGTGCTGCAATTGATTTTCTGTTGTTAGCTCAAGGGCATGGGTGTGAAGACTTTGATGGAATGTGTTGTTTTAACTTGTCAGATCATGGAGTGTCAATACATGCTGAGATTAAGTGGGTAAAGAATCATATGCGCACTGTTACAATTATAAAAAGTCCCTTGGATGATTGGTTAAGATCAATATTTGGGAATGTGTCACAGTGGGTTATACAATTGATTAAAGAAGCTTTAAGGGTTTTAGGTATTATTATGTTAATTTTAATTATTGTTAAACTTGTTTATAATTGTATCATGCAGAGTGTTCAAAGGATAACTTCCAAGGCCTTACTTGCACAAAAGAGAAGCAGGGGAATTGTTGAGGATTGGCTTAAAGAAAAAGGACATGGGTCCCAGGAACATCTGTGCAATGTAGGAGTTTCTGTTGAAAACATAGCAATGAAGTAGGAGTTGTGGAAAAGTGCTGATTGTCTGGTATGCTGAGGTCAAGCTGACCTCGAGGAGAGGTAAACAAGATAAGGAGGGAGTGAGGTCTGGGAAAAAGAGGAACTAGGCTGAATGGAAAAAACTACAGAGTTGTGAAATAAAACAGATGTAACCTTTTAGAGATAAACCAGTAGTGTGTGTTAAATTAGAATAGAATTAACTAAGCATAAGACTATAAATAACGAAGTGTGGAACAACAAAGGTGAACGACTTCTATTACTCATATTGAGTCCTTTTGTCCCTGTCTCCATTCTCGTCAAGTGAAGAACTTTCTCCTCACCTTGAGCCTAAACTTCCCCTGGTGTCCTCTTGTTCTGGTGCTGGTTGCCTGGGAGAAGAGACTAACCCCCACCTGGCTACAACCACCCTTCAGGTAATTGTAAACAGCAATAAGGTCTCTCCTGAGCCTCCTCTTCTCCAGGCTAAACAACCCCAGCTCCCTCAGCCTCTCCTCATAGGGCTTGTGCTCAAGGCCTCTCACCAGCCTCGTTGTCCTTCTCTGGACACGTCCTTCTGAAACTGAGGGGCCCAGAACTGGACAGAGTACTCAAGGCGTGGCCTAACCAGAGCTGAGTACAGAGACAGAATGACTTCCCTGCTCCTCCTGACCACACTATTCTTGATGCATGCCAGGATGCCATTGGCCTTCTTGGCCACCTGGGCACACTGCTGGCTCATGTTCAGGCAGCTGTCAATCAGCACCCCCAGAACTCTTTCTGTTTTACAGCTCTCTAGCCACTCTGACCCCAGCCTGTAGCACTGCATGGAACTATTGTGGCTAAAGTGCAGTACCCAGCATTTGGATTTGTTAAATGTCTTCTTGTTGGACTCTGCCCATCTGTCCAGTTGGTCAAGGTCCCTCTGCAGAGCGCTTCTATCCTCTAACAGATCAACATCTGCTCCCAACTTGGTGTCATCTGCAAATTTGCTGATGATGGACTCAATCCCCTCATCCAGATCATTAATGAAGATATTAAAGAGGATGGGGCCCAGAACTGATCCCTGGGGGACACCACTACTGACTGGCTGCCAGCTGGATGTGGCCCTTTTGGCTCGATAGCCGACCAGAGCCAGCGATCGGGACTTCCCCCGCTCAGACTGTGAGCTTCCTGCTTCGTTTTGCTTTCATTTCGGGGCTTTTCGGGTCGGGAGAACTTGGGGATTAGCAGGCAGGCCAGGCAGGATCATGCTCTCACGAGCCTGCTTGGGAACGGGGGTGTGACATCAGCCGCAGAAGGTTTAAATCCTGCCTGGGCTGTGCGTGCGCCGCCATTTTGGCTCGAGAGCCTTCCTGCTGATCACAAATAAAAAACCAGAATATTTTTTTGTTTTTTCAACCAGTCAACCATGGTTGTCACTCGGACAAAGGGAAGAAAAACAGCATCTACCCAAACCGACTTGCTATATCAGTATGCAGGAGACCAGGCTGCCAGCTGCAGTGAGTGCTTGAGCCTGGCACTTGGAATAGAGGGGGAGGGAGAGAACACCTGTGTCAGGTGTGACCAGGTGAACTTTCTCCTTAGTCTGGTGGCCGAGCTGAAAGATGAAGTGGCCAAGCTGAAGGAGGAGGTTTCTAGGCTCAGGTCAATAAGGAATAGTGAGAAAGCATTAGATATGTGGGAGAAGGCTCTGCAGATCTCCTCTGCTGAGGGAAGGGTCCCTGGAAACGGGGACGGACGGATACAGGTCCCTGCCAGGGGTGGCAAGGGAAATCCTTCCCGGCCCTCTCCTCCTCCTATGCTGCCCTTGCATAATAAGTACAAGGTCCTGCAGGCCGAAGCTAGTGGGGACGAGAGGGCTGAGGAGCAGCCATCTGGGCAGGAGCCTAAGCAGTCCCCCACCAACTATAATGACCAGCTCCACAAAGAAAAGGAGAAGGGTATAGTTGTTGGCGACTCCCTCCTGGGGGGTACTGAGGGACCCATATGTTGTCCTGACCCATCCCACAGGGAGGTCTGCTCCCTACCCGGGGCGCGGGTCAGGGACATTGTGAGGAGAATCCCTAAGTTAATCCCCCCCTCTGACTATTACCCTCTGCTGGTAATACAAGCTGGGACTGATGAAATTGACAAGAAGGGCACCAGGGCAATTAAAAAGGAGTTCAAGGCCCTTGGACAATTGATTGAAGGGGCAGGAGCTCAAGAAGTGTTCTGCTCAGTTCCCTCAGTGGCAGGGGAGTACACTGAGAGGAACGGGAGTACCCACACCATCAACAATTGGCTCAGGGGATGGTGCCAGCAGCAAAATTTTGTTTTCTTCCATCACGGGGCAACTTTTACTGCACCCGACCTGCTGGGACCTGATGGGGTGACATCTAGAAAAGGTCTTTAGAGAGTCCTAGCACTAGAGTTGGCAGGGCTCATTAAGAAGGCTTCAACCTAGGTCTGAAGGGGGTGGGTGAGAAAATCAGTCCCTCTGTAGATGAAGGAGTGGGGCACAGATTAGGGTCAATAGAGAAGTCGAAAGCCCAGCTGAAGTGCATGTACACCAATGCACGCAGCATGGGCAGTAAGCAAGAGGAGCTGGAAGTCCTGCTCCACCAGGGTGACTATGATATAGTCGCCATCTCAGAAACATGGTGGGATGACAAGCACGATTGGAGTGCTGCACTGGGGGGTTACAGGCTCTTCAGGAGAGACAGGCAAGGGAGAAGAGGAGGAGGGGTGGCTCTGTATATTAGGGAGTCACTCTCTGCCACAGAACTTGAGGTGGAAAATGAAGGGATTGAGAGCCTGTGGGTTAAAATCAGGGGGCAGCCTAACAAACCTGACATCCTGGTTGGAGTCTGTTATAGACCACCCAACCAGGATGAGGAGGCAGACAAATTATTCTGTAAGCAACTGGAGGCTGTCTCAAGGTCATCAGATCTTGTCCTTGTGGGTGACTTTAACCTGCCAGATACCTGCTGGGAACTTAACTCAGCAGAGAGGAGGCAGTCCAGAAGATTCCTGGACCACATGGAGGACAACTTCCTGATGCAGCTGTTGAGTGAGCCTACCAGGGGTCAAGCTCTGCTTGACCTGCTGTTCTCCAATAGAGAAGGGCTGGAGAGAGATGTGACCGTGGGAGGCTGCTGGGGGTGCAGTGACCATGAGATGGTGAAGTTTTCAATATGCAGGGAGATAGGGAGGCGCACCAACAGAACCTTCACCTTGGACTTCCGGAGGGTGAACTTCAGCCTGTTTAAGAAAATTATTCGTAAAGTTCCCTGGGTATCAACCCTCAAGAACCAAGGGGTCCAGGATGGTTGGACCTATTTCAAACAGGAGCTCTTGAAGGCACAGAAACTGGCAGTTCCCATCTGCCAAAAGATGAGCCGGCGGGGAAGGCGACCGGCCTGAATGAGCAAGCAGCTCCTGGAGGATTTAAGGGAAAAAAAGAGGGTGTATCACCTTTGGAAGGAGGGGAAGGCTTCTCAAGGTATGTTTAAGGAAGTTGTTAGATTATGCAGGAAAAAAATTAGAGAGGCAAAGGCCCAATTGGAACTGAAGCTGGCCACCTCTGTGAAGGACAACTAAAAGCATTTTTACAAATATGTTAATGCTAAAAAGGAAGGGCAAGAAGAACCTGCACTCCTTATTGGACCTGGAGTGGAACACAGTGACTAAAGATGAGGAAAAGGCTGAGGTCCTGAAAACCTTCTTTGCCTCAATTTTTAACAGTAAGGCAAGAGGAGTTCAGGACGAGTAGCCTCCTGCGCTGGGTGATGGGGTCAGGAAGCAGTGTAATGCCCTGGATATCCATGAGGAATTAGTTCAGGACCTGCTGAGCCACTTGGACACTCACAAGTCCATGGGGCTGGATGGGATCCACCCTAGGGTGCTGAGAGAGCTGGCAGATGAGCTGGCCAAGCCACTCTCCATCATTTTCCACCAGTCCTGGCTCACTGGAGAGGTCCCAGATGACTGGGAAACTGGCCAATGTGGTCCCCATCCGCAAGAAGGGTCAGATGGAGGAATCCGGAAACTACAGGCCAGTCAGCCTAACCTCAGTGCCAGGGAAAATGATGGAGCAGATTATCCTGACGGCAATAACTGCGCACCTGAAGGATGGCCAAGGGCTCAGGTCCAGTCAACATGGATTTAGGAAGGGCAGGTCCTGCCTCTCCAACCTGATCTCCTTCTATGATCAGGTGACCCACCTGGTGGATGTGGGGACGCCTGTGGATGTAGTCTACCTGGACTTCAGCAAGGCCTTTGACACCATCCCCCACAGCAAACTGCTGGCTAAGCTGTCAGCTTGTAGCTTGGACAGCAACACTCTGTGCTGGGTTAGGAACTGGCTGGAGGGCCGAGCCCAGAGAGTGGTGGTCAATGGTGCCACCTCCAGCTGGAGCCAGTCACCACTGGCGTCCCCCAGGGATCAGTGCTGGGCCCCATCCTCTTCAATGTCTTCACTGACGATCTGGATGAGAGGATTGAGACAGTCATCAGCAAATTTGCAGATGACACCAAGTTGGGAGCAGATGTTGGTCAGTTAGAGGGTTGAAGGGCCCTGCAGAGGGAACTCGACCGACTGGACGGAGTACAATGGGATGACATTCAACAAGTCCAAGTGCCGGGTGCTGCACTTTGGCCACAACAACCCCATGCAGAGCTACAGGCTGGCATCAGAGTGGCTGGAGAGCTGCCAAACAGAGAGGGACCTGGGGGGTGCTGATCGACAGCCGCCTAAACATGAGCCAGCAGTGTGCCCAGGTGGCCAAGAAGCCCAAGAGCATCCTGGCCTGCATTAGGAATAGTGTGGCCAGCAGGAGCAGGGAAGTCATTGTACCCCTGTACTCTGCTTTGGTTAGGCCACACCTTGAGTCCTGTGTCCAGTTCTGGGCCCCTCAGTTTAAGAAGGACATTGAGACACTTGAACATGTCCAGAGAAGGGCAACAAGGCTGGTGAGAGGCCTTGAGCACAAGCCCTATGAGGAGAGGCTGAGGGAGGTGGGGTTGTTTAGCCTGGAGAAGAGGAGGATCAGGGGAGACCTCATTGCTCTCTACAACTACCTGAAGGGTGGTTGTAGCCAGGAAGGGGTTGGCCTCTTCTCTCTAGCAACCAGCACCAGAACAAGGGGACACAGTCCCAAGCTGCACCAGGGGAAGTTTAGGCTCGAGATGAGGAGAAAGTTCTTCACCGAGAGAGTCATTCACCCATTGGAATAGTCTGCCCCGGGAGGTGGTGGAGTCACTGTCCCTGGAGGTGTTCAAGAGGGGATTGGACATGGCACTTTGTGCCATGGTCTAGTCATGGGGTCTGTGGTGACAGGTTGGACTCGATGATCTTCGAGGTCTCTTCCAACCTTAGCGATACTATGATACTGTGATGCTGTGATGTGGCACCATTCACCACCACTCTCTGGGCTCAGCCCACCAGCCAGTTCATAACCCAGAATGTTGCTATCCAGGCCATGAACTGACAGCTTGGCCAGGATTTTGCTGTGGGGAACAGTGTCAAAGGCCTTGCTGAAGTCCAAGTAGACTATATCTATAACCTTCCCCACATTCACCAGGTGGGTCACCTGATCATAGAAGGAGATCAGGTTGGAGAGGCATGACCTGCCCCTCCTAAATCCATGTTAGCTGGACCTGATCCCTTGGCCATCCTTCAGTTGTGCTGTGACTGCCCCCAGGATAATCTGCTCCATTATTTTCCCTGGCACTGAGGTCAGGCTGACTGGCCTATAGATTCCAGGTTCCTCCATCCGACCCTTCTTGTGGATGGGGACCACACTGGCCAGTTTCCAGTCATCTGGGACCTCTCCAGTGAGCCAGGACTGGTGGAAAATGATGGAGAGTGGCTTGGCCAGCTCATTTGCCAGCTCTCTCAGCACCCTAGGATGGACCCCATCTGGTCCCATGGACTTGTGAGTATTCAAGTGGCTCAGCAAGTCCCGAACTAATTCCTTGTGGATTTCTGGGGCAATACACTGCTCCCTGACCCCATCACCCAGCTCAGGAGGCCACTTGTCCTGAACTCCTCCTGCCTTACTGTTGAAAAATTGAGGCAAAGAATGTATTTAGAACCTCAGCCTTTTCCTCATCTTTAGTTACAGTGTTACTCTCCAGGTCCAATAAGGAGTGGAGGTTTTCTTACCCCTCGTTTTAGCATTAATATATTTATAAAAATGCTTTTTATTATCTTTCACAGAAGTGGCCAGCTTAAGTTCTAACTGGGCCTTTGCCTCTCTAATTTTTCTCTGCATAATCTAACAACATATCACGAGAAGCCTCCCACTCCTTCCAAAGGTGATACACCCTCTTTTTTCCCCTTAAATCCTTCAGGAGCTGATTGCTCATCCAGGCTGGTCACCTTCCCCAGTGGCACATGGAAACTGCCAGTTCCTGTGCCTTCAGGAGCTCCTGTTTGAAGTAGGTATAACCATCCTGGACCCCTTGGTTCTTAAGGGCTGCTACCCAGGGAACTTTACGAATAAGTTTCTTAAACAAGTTGAAGCTTGCCCACTGGAAGTCCAAAGTGAGGGTTCTGTTAGTGCTCCTCCCTATCTCCCTGCATATTGAAAACTTCACTATCTCATGATCACTGCATCCTAGGCAGCCTCCCACGGTCACATCTCCTACCAGCCCTTCTCTATTGGAGAACAGCAGGTCAAGCAGAGCCTGACCCCCTGGTAGGTTTGCTTAACAGCTGCATCAGCAAGCTGTCCTCCACACACTCTAGGAATCTTCTGGAATGCCTCCTCTCTGCTGAGTTAAGTTCCCAGCAGATGTCTGGCAGGTTAAAGTCACCTACAAGGACAACATCAGATGATCTTGAGACAGCCTCCAATTGCTTATAGAATAATTCATCTGCCTCCTCGTCCTGGTTGGGTGGTCTATAACAGACTCCAACCAGGATGTCAGATTTGTTAGGCCTCCCTCTGATTTTAACCCACAGGCTCTAAATCCTTTCATCCTCCACCTCAAACTCTGTGGCATTGAGCAACTCCCTAATATACAGAGCCAACCCACCTCTTCTCCTTCACCTTTCTCTCCTAAAGAGCCTGTAACCCCCCAGTGTAGTACTCCAATCATGTGTATTGTCCCACCATGTTTCTGAAATGGCAACTATATCACAGTCTTCCTGTTGGACCAGGACTTCCAGTTCTTCTTGCTTGTTAACCACACTGCGTGCGTTGGTGTACATGCACTTCAGCTGGGCTCTCAGTTTCTCAAGTAACCCTAATCTGTGCCCCACTCTTTCCAGTGAGACTGATTTCCTCACCCACCCCCTTCAGACCTAGTTTAAAGCCCTCCTAATGAGCCCTGCCAACTCCAGTGCTAGTACCCTCTTGCCCTTTCTAGATAAATTCACCCCATCAAGATCCAGCAGATCAGGTGCAGTAAAAGTTGCTCCATGATCAATCAACCCAAAATTCTGTTGCTGGCACCATCCCCTGAGCCAGTTGTTGATGGTGTGGGTTCTCCTGTTCCTCTCAGTGTACACCCCTGCTACTGAGGAAACTGAGCAGAACACCACTTGCACTCCTGCCCCATCAATCAATTGTCTGATGGCTTTGAATTCCTTTTTAACTGTCCTGGTGCCCTTCTTGTCAATTTCATCACTCCCAGCTTGGATCACCAGCAATGGGCAATAGTCAGAGGGCTGAATTAGCTTAGGGAGTCTCCTGGTGACATCCCTTACCTGGGCCCCAGCTAGGGAGCAGACCTCCCTGTGGGATGGGTCAGGACAACATATGGGTCCCTCAGTACCCCTCAAGAGAGAGTCCCCAACAACTATAACCCTTCTCTTTTTCTTCATGGAGCTGGTCATTATAGTTGGTGGGGACTGCTTGGCCATAGGCATCTCCCCAGATGGCTGCTTCTTAGCCCTCTCATCTGCATTGCCCTCGGCCTGCAGGGCCTCGTACTTATTATGCAAGGGCAACAGAAGAGGAGGAGAGGGCTGGGATGGATTTCCCTTGCTTCCCCTGATAGGGACCTGTATCTATTCCTCCCTGCTTCCAGGGACAATTCCCTCAGCAGGGGAGGTCTGCAGAGCCTGCTCCCACATATCTAACTCCCTTTAGCATTCCCTTATTGACCTGAGACTTTATACTTCATCCTTCAGCTCAGCCACTTCATCCTTTAACTCTGCCACCCGACCGGGGAGAAAGTTCACCTGGTCACACCTGACACAAGTGTTTTCTCTTTCTCCCTCCATTGCAAGTGCCAGGCTCCAGCACTCTCTGCAACCAGTAGCCTGGACTCCTGCATGCTGATGCACCAACTCTGTCTGGGTAGATACTGTTTTTTCTGAAAGCCTTTGTCTGAGTAATAACCATGGATCAGGGTTTTATTATTTATTCCCACAGCTGACGTCATGATCCCAATCCCGAGCAGGCACATGAGAGGACAACCGTGATGGCCATCACTCTACCAGGGGTCCTCCCGGCCTGCAAAACCACAAAAAGAAAGCAAAAGCAAAGGAGAAAGCTCTCGGTTCAAGCACAGTGGTCCCAGGTGGCAGTCCCAATCGGCTCTGCAGTCAAAATGGGTGGGGTTAGGAAATGAATATGTATAGGTGGATTGTGAAACTCAATGAATATGTAACAGTTCAGGGAATAAATAGGGTAAACAATGTTGCTGAAGTTGTGCATTCTTTGGATGAATTATCCCCCATGTGCCTCGGTGCTGAATAAATACATACCTACTTTACAACTTGCAAGTTGTGGAGTTTTTGCTGCATATAATTTTGGCAAGCCAGGCAGGAGAGTCTCTGTCCGGCTGCAGTGTCAGCTGAGGAACGGAATCCCTAGGTGCACCCTGGGAGTCTCCCAGGAGGGACTCTGAACCTCAGCTTGCTCACTGCAGGGGCAGACAACTACCTGCTGGCGCAGTGGATAAATGGTATGTATCCAGTACAGAGAGCCTGTAAGCCATATGTGAGGTTAGGGCTGCTGATAAGACACACAGAGATGTCTGGTGTTCAGCGTAGACACCTTTGGTGAAGTTTTTTGGTGAAGTTTGGGAGCGGTCACTAGCTGCTATTAGAACTGTTACCGTGTGCTTGCCGAGCTTGGAAGTTTTGTTGTGTGAGTGAGACGTACACTTGGTATGAAGTGAGTGGGAGCTCTATCCAACCTCGGGCGAGTGAGGTGGCCAGAGAAAAGCAAAGCGATTTGAGTAACTGAGATTGGTGGAGGTGTGGTGCTGCAATGCAGCAATTAGTGCTAATTGTAAGAGGTTTGTAAAAGTGGGCAGACAAAGGAGGGAGAAAATGGGAAGTGGCCAAAGGAATTTCTAAAGCAAGCCCTTTGGGATGTATTATAGCATATTGGAGAGAGATCGCAGGGACTGGAGGTATGGAGAACAACAGAACTCTAACCAAGTACTGTACCCAATGGTGGCTGTTAGAGTAAATAATGTTGCCGAAGTTGTGCATGCTTTGGAGGAGCTATCCCCATGTGCCTCAGCATTGAATAAATACATACCTACTTTACAACTTTTAAGTTGTGGAGTTTTTGCTGCCTATCAATATAGTATGAGTACAGAGATTTGTGTATTGCCCATTCCACATCTTGGGCTCAGGATCAATCAAACCCTGAGCAATTAATGGGGTAGGGACAATTTTCTGACCCACAGCTGCAAACTGTATCAGACAGGTCCTGTAGCTAATAGCAGGATTGGCAATAAAAGCCTTTAAAAAGATACCAGATTTAAAACGGTCAACAAAGCCTTTCACAGGGTTGTGCAACAGGCCAACGATGAATAGAATAGAATAGAATAGAATAGAATAGAATAGAATAGAATAGAATAGAATAGAATAGAATAGAATAGAATTAACCAGGTTGGAAGAGACCTTTGAGATCATCGAGTCCAACCTATCAACCAACACTGTCTAATCAACTAAACCATGGCACTGAGCACCCCATACATACAGTTCATAGGCTGCAGAGGGCAGTGGAACACTAAGTTGACCTCCCCGAAGCATCTGACGCATTAATTAACAATTAGCTGTGGAAAATGCAAATAGCGACTGTCGACGTATATTAGAAACTCTTAGATCCACAAATAAGCAAGCATCACTGTCTGATTTTCTCAAGGCATGTGCCCATGTGGGGTCAGAAAGATACAAAGCTGAAATGCAGGCAGAGTTATTGGCTTCAGCATTAGCACAACTGTTAATCGTGCTCAAGTGATATGCTTTAACTGTGGACAAGAGGGACATTTCAGGTGTGATTGTCCTGGACCTAATAATGAAGTAAAAAGACTTAACAAGGTATGCTGTAAGTGTAAAAAGGGCTTTCACTGGGCAAGTCAGTGCTGCTCCAAATTTACCATTTCAGGAAGAGAAATTGTTCACTCAGGAAACAGGGTGAGGGGCATAAGACCCAGTGCCCCCAAAATGAACAGGGTCCTTTATGCAGAAATACTGGAACTGGTGGGTCTGGATCTGATCTCTTCAGAGGAACAGGGGGAAGTGCTGGACTGGACATATGCAATGCTGAACCAGTAAGTCTGACAGATGTGTCTGTAACAATGGTAACATCTGATTCTAGGAACTCATGCTTTGTTAACGGGTTGATCATCCACAACTAAAATGGGTTTATTTGTTCTCCCAGGATTGATAGATAAGGATTACAAAGGCAATTTAAAAAGAATGCTCTGGACACCCTCCTCACCATGTTAAGTAACACAGGGGGGGAAAATTGCTCAACTAAGATCTTTGCCTGATTTGTCCACTGGAATTTGGCCACTTAAAGAAAATAGGGAGGGAGTTATGGATAGCCCAGGCTGACCAACAATTTTATGGATGCAAGCAATCAAGGATGATCATCTTATGCTGAATGTCTGTATAATGGGAAGGCCCTTTACAGGTCTCATTAACACTGGAGCAAATATTACTATTATACGAGCTCAGAAATGGCCAGATGATTGGGAATTGTCACAACTGTTAGCTACCATAGAAGGAATAGGTGGATCTCGGATCTCAAATTCCCTATCAGTCAAAAAATCCATTGAAAATAGTGGGACCTAATGGCAAAATTGGTAATATAAGAGCCTTTGTTTTACAAACATCTTGTAACCTCTGGGGAAGGGATCTTTTGAAACAATGGTGCCTCACACTCTCAACAAATTTCTGGTAAGGGCCATGGAAAAGAATCACTCTCGCCTTAAACTGACATGGCTAACAACACAGCCTGTCTGGGTTGATCAATGGCCCTTGACCAGTGAGAGGCTGAAACAAGCAAACATCTTGGTAAAGGAACAGTTAGAGGCAGGTTATACTAGACCATCTACAAGCCCCTGGAATACACCAATATTTGTAATACCAAAAAAATCTGGGAAGTGGTGGTTGCTTCAAGATCTTAGAGCACTGAACACTGCAATGTAAAACATGGGATCATTACAGGCAGGGGTACCTAATCCTGTGGCAATTCCAGATCATTGGCCATGTGTAGTGGTTTGAGCCTTAACTGGGGGTTAAGAGCTCAGATGAGGTCACCGCTGAGAATCTCTGCCCTGCTCCCTCCTCCTCCCTCCCAACAGAGAGGAAAAAAGAAAAAGGAAAGGGAAGGAGCAAATCCACCAAGCAATAATTTGGAGTTGGCCTGGAAGTACAGAGGGTTCTTTAAATAATATATATATAACAATAACAGGTAAGATTCACAAGGGCAAGGAACAAGGACGGATGGGTGGAAAAAAACCCCAAAAAACAAGAATACAAAACCAGGCTCTCTCTCTGAAGCGGCATGGAGGCAGCAGGGAGAAGGATCAGGCCCAACCACATGGCAGAAGAGCTGGAAGGCAGCCACAGTAGCTCTCATCCAGGAGAGGCAGCAGCCAAAAGCAGGCCTAATGACTGCAATGTCCTACTTTTTATACCTTAGCTGGGCAGGGAGTGGGGAGTGGAACAGACTCAGTTTCCCATGGGGGGAAAGCGCCCTGCAGGGAGGGCAAAGCACCTACAAGCCCTCCACTCTGTTTTGTTTCTTTTCAGAATGGGCATTAACCCACTGCACCATGCTATGTAATAGACTAAAAAGACTGCTTTTTTATGATTTATCTCCATCCAGATGATTGTAAACATTTTCCCTTTTCAGTTCCCACTGTTAATTCTCAGGGTCCTATAAAAGGAAATTAATGGGTTGTCTTGCCACAAGGGATGAAAAACAGTCCAATGATTTGTCAATTTGTTGTGAGGTCAGCATTGAAACCTGTGAGAAATGCTATTCAGGATGCTTTAATACTTCACTACATGGATGATATTCTCATTGCTGCAGAAAAGGAGGGTCGATTGTCAACAGTTTTACCTGTACTGCTGTCAAACTTAAAACATTATGGGTTACAGGTGGGCCCTGAAAAGGTTCAATGTGAACCACCTTGGAAATATCTGGGGTGGAAATTGACAGAGGCTAAAGTCATGCCATCAAAAATTGAACTTTTGAATTCAGTACATACATTAAGTGACTTACAGAAATTGTTGGGCACTATAAATTGGGTCAGGCCCAAGCTGGGCATTACTACCTTAGAAGTGGATCCTCTCAGCCGTTATAGGGAGACACTGACTTAGCCTCACCATGATAGTTGACGCCAGATGCCTTACAATCTCTAAATAGCATAATTGGAAAAATACAATCAGGTTTTGCTAGCCGTTGTCAGCCACAGTTGCCATTAAGAGGCTTTGTTATCAATTCTAGTTACCAGCCTTTTGGGATTGTCAGTCAACAAGATGGTATGGAGTTGTACCTGTACAAGATTTGAAATTATTTGAAATGTTATTCAGAAAGTATGTACTTGAGCATCTCTATTTTTCCAGAGGATGTTGATGCCTTACACATCACATTTAACAAGCAGTTCCATGGCACTGCAAATTGTCTTGGCAGATTTCATCAGCACTGTTGACTTGGTCATAAGCTGCTGCAATTTCTTTCTGATATCCCTTTAACGGCCACACCTAATGTCTCTAACAAACCATTGGTGGGAGCATGAACTGTCTTCTTAGACAGCTCACCATCTTCACACAAGGCTATGGTAGTTTGACTTGACAATGCCAAAGAGGAATGGGAACATCACATCCCTCATCAGGAAGGCATAGCTCAGATTGCAGAGTTGTGGGCTGTGGCCAAGGCATTTAAGCTATTTGCCAGGGAGCCACTGAATATGGTTGTAGATTCCAAATATGTTTATGGGGTGTTGTTATGGTTAGAATTTGCATTTATAAAAAGACTGAATAACAAGGAATTGTTTAAAATTTTGTAGAATCTGCTCCCAACACTGAGATTCACCCATATTCTTCCTCTATATAGACTAAATAATATAAATGTAAAAATAATTAGATTTTACATTATTTTTAGTAAGTATATTAGCCTAAGCAAGTAGTAGCAACCTAACTCAGAAATAACTGTTACCAAAGCTTTTCCAGACATCTCCTTTAGCACAGTTTATTAATTCAAATATTAAAAAAGAGATAACTTAGATCAGAACTATACTGCCTGATAACACAGGCTTGAAAAACAGGTACATCAATACTATGTCCTTTCCTTTTTAATAAAGTTAGTCTCAGAAAAAAATAAAAAACAACGCACCATAATCTTGTTTCCTCCCTTCAATTACATTATTTGCCCCATTTTTTTTCACAGAGGATAGCTGTCCAGGCAGAGCTGTCATATGGTCAGCCAACCCAAGACTCATTAGGCATAAAAAGGCAGACCAATCTATAGAAGTCACACGACAGGATTATGTATTTTCACTTTTGTGCACTGTTGGTTTCCACATAGCATGTGGCTTCTGCAGATGCAGTATCTTCATAACATGATCTGCATACTGGGAGATGCCAAGTATCTTAGACTAACAGGTCTCTAAGACCTTATTTAAATAAAGAATCTTTGAGGACAACACATTACAAGTCTCAGAACCATCTCTCCCTGTGAGATAACACTTGTCACAGTCATGGATGACTTGTGTGATAGCATCCATGGAAATGTCTATGGATCTGTCACAAGCCCACTGGTAGGTTGCATCTCTGCCTTGATGTCCTGACGAATCGTGAGCCCACCGAGCTAAGAATATCTCACCTCGGTGTTTCCAGTCAGATCAAGATCAGAGTCCATGTCTACTCGAGAAAACTCTTGCAGCTAAATCTGCCTGATGGTTGTGTTGCTGTTCCTCAGTAGCTTTGCTCTTAGGGATGTGAGCATCAATGTGTCTCACCTTCACTGGAATTCTCTCGATTCAATCAGCAATGTCCTGCCACAGGTCAGCCAAATAGGCTTTCCTTTTCTCTGCCAACCATTCCTCTTCCAGTCCTTCAGCCAACCCCACAGAGCATTGGCTACCATCCATGAGTCGGTGTGGAGGAAAAGCTTTGGCCATCTCTCATGTTCAGCTACATCAAGAACTAGCTGGACAGCTTTTACCTCTGCAAACTGACTGGATTCTCCTTCTCCATCCTTTGCTTCTGCAACTCGGCGTGTTGGACTCCACACTGCAGACTTCCACCTTCGCTTGTTCCCGACCAGACAACAGGAACCATCTGTGAACAAAGCATATTTCTTTTCATCATCAGAAAGGTCATTGTAAGGAGGAGCTTCCTCAGCACGAGTTACTCTCTCCGCTGGAGGTTTAGTGCAGTTGGTACCTTCAGGCCAACTTCAGATCACCTCCACTAGACCAGGTCTTTCAAGATTTCCCATTCAAGCTCTCTGTGTTATCAGAGCCATCCACTTAGACCAGGTAGAGTCTGTTTGCATGATGTGGTGTGGAACCTTTGCCTTTGAACATCCAATTCAAAACTGGTAATCTGGGAGCTAAGAGAAGTTGTGATTCAGTTCCAATCACTTCAGAAGCTGCTTTTACTCCTTCATAGGCAGCTAGAATCTCTTTCTCTATTGGAGTATAATTAGCCCCTGAACTTCTGTAACCTCTACTCCAGAAACCAAGAGGTTGTCCATGTGTCTCACCTGGAGCTTTTTGCCACAAGCACCAGGTTGGACCATTGTCACTTGCAGCCGTGTACAAACTGTTCTTAATGTTTGGACCATCTCAGACAGGTCCCAGACCCATTGCTTGAACTACCTCTTGCTTTATCTGGTCAAATGCTGCTTGTTGTTCAGGTCCCCAGTGGAAATTGTTTCTCTTTCGAGTGATATCATACAGAGGTTTCACAATCTGACTGTATCCAGGAATGTGCAGTCTCCAAAATCCCACTATCCCCAAGAAACATACAGTTTCTTGCTTCATGGGATTTGCCATGGTAGAAACTCTATTTACCACATCCACTGGAATGTGTCGGTGTCCATCCTGCCACCTTACTCCCAGAGCATCATGGATCACTGCATGACAGATGCTGGAGCTGTGGATCCAGCCCATTGGCAATCTGTTGGAAGTGTACTGGATTCCTCTCCAGGTGAAAGCAAACTGAGGCCTGCATTCCTCTGCTATGGGAATAGAGAAGAAGGCATTAGCAATGTCTACGGTAGCATACCATTTGGCCTCTTTGGATTCCAGCTCATACTGGAGTTCCATCATGTCTGGTACTGCTGCACTCATAGGTGGAGTTACTTCATTCAGAGCTCGGTAGTCGACTGTCAGACGCCAGTCTCCATTCTGCTTTCGCATAGGCCACACTGGACTGTTGAAAGGTGAATGAGTTTTGCTGATGACTTTCTGACTCTCCAACTGACAAATCAGATTCTGAATGGGTAACAAAGAGTCACGGTTGGTTCTGAATTGTCTGTGATGCACAGTATGAGAAGCAACCGGCAATTTAATGTCCTCAATCTTGTGTTGTCCCACAACTGCAGATTCATCAGAAAGATCAGGTCTAACAGACAGCTTCAGCTTTTGTCCATCAATTTCTACAGATGCTACTCCAAAAGCCCATTTGTAACCTCTAGGTTCTTTGAAACGCCCTTCTCTCAGAAAATCAATTCCCAGAATACAAGGTGCGTCAGGTCCGGTCACAACTGTATGCTTCCTCCACTGTTTACCAGTTAAACTTATATCAACCTCCACCTTAGTTAACTCTTGAGATCCACCAGTGACTCCCAGAATAGTTATAGCCTCTGATCCCTGATAATTTGATGGCATTATGGTGCACTGAGCCCCTGTGTCAACCAAGGCCCTGTACTTCTGAAATTGTGAAGTGCCAGGCCACTGGATGTACACATCCCAATAGATTCTGTTATCTCTGTTACCCCTCTCCTCCCCCTGGCGGGAGGCAGGGCACCCCTAGTTATGGGGAACATGCCCACATGTCCAATGAGCACATGGTGCAGTGTTAGAACTGGAGCCACTGTTGGAGCTACTAGAGTTGTCCTGGGAAACTGTAGAAGTAACAGCTACCCTTCTGGTATTGCTACCTCGGGTTCTGCCACTGCAGTTCCCTCAGTCTCCTGAAAAGATTAGCAATTGGTTGACCATCCCACCTGTTCATGTTCTCACCAAACTGATCACGCAGAGTTATCCAAATACTCATACGTGATTGCCTTGGTGGTCTGTTTTGGTTTGATCTGTTTTGGAATGACCTGTTTTGGAACAACATCCTTGGAGGACGTGTATTCCTCACAGAGGAAACCTGTATCCATCTGGAGGAAGAATTGGAATTATCTCTTTGTGTCAATTGGGATATGGAATTTATCATTTCATCCTTCATCTCTTCAGAGTCTCATGGCCACCATAGAGTACCTCTCTTGACAGCAAATTCTCTCAGATGCTTAATTCCCTCCTCTATGGTAGTCCAGGGTTTAGGATTCCATGGAAGATCATCTCGGGGAGGATATCTCATGAGAGTTGCCATTAAAAGGCGTATCCACAGAGTAACCTTACCAAGAGTCCTGCCTAGATGTCTATCTATTCCATTATCCTTTGAGAGAGTTCCTAGTTGAGCTGCTGACTTGTCTTCAACTATTAGAGCTGGAGCACCTGTATTGTAGCATCTACCAAGCCAAGCTAGAATTGGCTCCTTATCTGCTCTGATGTAATCTTTATGCACATTTCTAATTTCTTCGCGTGGTGACAAACAGCTGTCTATATCATCTGTCTCCTCCTCTTCCTCCTCTCCCTGAACTTCTTGTCCCACTAATCTTATTGTCACTCTCCTAAGAATCTCTTTAAGGTCAGGATTACCACCTCTTGTTGTTCTGCTATCAGCAATTTGCCCTGCATCCAGTGATGATCTCAATAACTCAGCTATATCTTTAAGACAAACCACCTCCTCCTCCTCAGCAGGGTCTCTTTCAGCAGAAGTTCCCTCACCAGCATCAGCTTCTGAATCAGCTTTGGTCTTTCCACCTCTCGTCTTTAAAACAGCTACCTGCTTAACTGGAGCTGTGTTTGAATTTACAGCTGGCTTAACAGAAGCTGACTGGTTTTGAGACGGAGCAGCTGCTGTGGAGGACACTTCTGGTCCTGCTGAAGAAGAAGGAGGAAATGGCTTTGCCTCGCTAATGGCTGCCGAGGACGGCCGAGCTGCCATGTTAGGCACTGCCGCTGCCGCTGCAGCTGGCTGATTGCCAGAGCCACTAACAGCACCGTTCAGAGCAGCCTTTCCGATGGAGTTTTTAGCTTTAACTGATACGGATTCTCCATTCTCCTCATCACTAGATATTTCTGGGGTCGAGTTAGAGCTGTTCTTTCTCCTTTTGGGTCTACGCCTAATTACAAAGCAGGCCTTAGACACCTTTCTCTCCCGGTACAGTGTATATAACAAGTACGCATTGCTTATCACCAACAGCAGGATTGCATACACCAAATAAATCACCTTTGGATCCCAGCCATCACTTAATCCTACTCTTTCACCTACTGGGATCTTAAACTCTTTTATCTCTATGGGCAGAGTGGTTGATGTCACATTCCTGTATCTATTAAGCCAAAAGAATCCCAGGCACTGGTCATAGAGAAGCTGAATCTTATACTTACACCATAAATACAATTTATACATCAAGTATCTGCCTAAGCGATCGCAAATCAATCCCAGAACATGCTTATAGATAAGGACCCCAAAAATTGAAAAATACAGATGCTCTAAAAGCCAAAACATTTTCATTTTTGTAATTCCGACTAGAGCAGACAATAAATCAAGCAAATTTTGCTCTGCTTCTGGACAGCAACTATCCGTAAGCCCCACGTTGGGCACCAATTGAAATATGTGGTAGGGTGAGAAAGTTCCCCCCCCACACACAAAGAAACCACAGCTAACTCAGTTGGAAAAGCAGATGAAAGCTATATTTACAGGCAGAAATTGAATGCAATGAATATGTACACAAATATACACTATTTACAATATATACAGAAATACACAGCAATGAATGTAATGCAGAAAAAGCCTTTTCCCTCCAGCTGGCCAGGGGGGGTCCCTGAACCCCCCTCTCTCCCTCCCTACCTCCCCTTTTTCCCAAAAAGGGTTAGAGAGAGAGAGAGAGAGAGAAAGGCAATTAAGGAGAAAAATTCTGTTAGCTCAGAGCATACGCAAGAATTAGTTTTCTTATCTGGTTAGTTTTGTTAATTCAAGGTTGCTCCTGTCCGGCAAAGCTGTTGCTTCAGAGAAAACAGGCCCACATGAACAGAGAGAGAGAACAGACTGAACCCAGCCTGAACACACACTGACAGAACCCAAACCCAAAGCTGCACTCCACCAATCTACCAATGAAATTAGTTTAGACTATCTTCTTGTCATTTAAATATCAAAAACATTCAGCCAGATTGTTCAGCAATTGTCCCTTTCTTAAAGGCACAGCCTAGACCGGTCACAACACTGAAAGCACACCTTGAGTACTGTGTCCAGTTCTGGGCCCCTCAGTTTAGGAAGGATGTTGACTTGCTGGAATGTGTCCAGAGAAGGGCAACAAAGCTGGGGAGGGGTTTGGAACACAAGCCCTATGAGGAGAGACTGAGGGAGCTGGGGTTGCTTAGCCTGGAGAAGAGGAGGTTCAGGAGAGACTTTATTGCTGTCTACAACTACCTGAAAGGAGGTTGCATACAGGCGCAGTTTGGCCTCTTCTCCCAGGCAGCCAGTACCAGAACAAGAGGACACAGTCTCAAGCTGCACCAGGGGAGGTTTAGGTTGGAGGGTTAGGAAGAAATTGTACACAGAGAGAGTGATTGCCCATTGGAATGGGCTGCCCAAGGAGGTGGTGGAGTCACCATCATTGGAGGTGTTTAGGAGGAGACTTGATAGGGTGCATGGTTTAGTTGATTAGGTAGGCTGGATAAGAGGTTGGACATGATGATCTCAAAGGTCTCTTCCAACCCGGTCTATTCTATTCTATTCTAAGCATCCAGCATTTACATTTTCAAGACTAACAGCCAGGTACTGAAATATCTGCATCTTACCTTTTCATATTTCTAACCCTTCAGGCATTTGGAATTCCTGAACAGGTGAGTAAAGGCTGAAGTGGTGCTGGACTGGGATATGCCCATGTTCTTGAATTTTGTAATAACTACCAGCCAGTATAGGCTTTGAGTTGACTGAGGAGGAACATTTTTGTAAAGTTGTATTTATGAGGCTTCTGGAGTTTGAGTGAGATTGTCAATTAAGAGTGGAAATGGATGCTGTGCCACTGATTCATTCACATCTTGAAAGAGACTCTTAGAGCTCTGAGTTGATAGTGACAATCAACCTGAAGAGAAGTGTTGATCCCTGGTTATTTTATAACCTTATTTTCAAAAGATTTTCAAAAGGAAAAAAACAGCTCTTAAAGCAAGTTGCCATTGCATATTTTAAAGAAAATTGGTCTTAGAAAATTTATCACAGTGATTTAAGTCTACATATTCACAGAAATTTATAACATTTTATCAACACAGTAACTAAACCTGTTAGCAGAACTAAAATATTTTCAAACTTATGAGTTCTTGGAATTATTTAAAATTCTCCTTTAACTTTTTATTACAGGTACTGATACTTAAAACAAGTGTATTATCTTATTTTTGTAATGGTGCACAGGAAATACACAAATTCCAAAAGTCCACTTGAGCTACTTACAATCATGCATGCTGACATGATGTTAAGACACAGAGAAGATATCCTCCCATCAGGGAAAAAAAAAAAAGAAGCCAGGAAAAAGCTTCCTTTAATTATTTATTTATGATCATACATTCCCAGCCTTCTGCAATACTCATCACAATTTAAAAATAACACAGCACAGGAAAACAAACCCTGTTATTTTAAATGTCATCATTTGTGTGGTACACAAATTCAGAAAAGGCTCGTGGTAGGGAGAAGGACACACAAAAATTCTTTCAGGAAAACAGAGACAGAAGTTTCTGTAGGATCAAATACATGCATGACTCATACGGTGAAAAATTCCTAAAGGCAAAAGAGGAAGTCTGGAGAAAGAAAGACTCTTCCTTAGTCCAGGAGGATTTGGTCAGAAAGTGTTTAAGCATGCTGGACACCCACAAATCCACAGAATCCACATATAAGTGTCAAGGAAGCTGGCAGGTATCATTGCTAAGGCATTCTCTGTCATCTTCAAAAGACTATGGAGGACAGAGGACATACCTAAAGATGAGAGGAAAGCCAATGTCACTCCAATCTTCAAAAAGGGAGATAAAAAAGGACACAGGAAATTACAGGCCAGACAGCCTCACTCCTGGAAAAGTGACAGCTCATTACAGTTGTCATCTCTAAGCATGTGGAGGAAAAGGAGGTTATCACAAACGGC
The DNA here is from genome assembly GCA_015227895.2 of Colaptes auratus. NCBI lineage: Eukaryota > Metazoa > Chordata > Aves > Piciformes > Picidae > Colaptes > Colaptes auratus. The sequence goes on along the minus strand of CM026897.1, from coordinate 74,770,611 downwards.
CAACATGTATCAAGGGGCGATCATGCTCAGCCAATCTGATAGTCATCTATAATACCATGACTGACAGAGTAGATGAGGGAAATCAGTGGATGTTGTCTACCTTGACTCCAGCAAGGGTTTTGACACCATCTCCCCTAATATCCTCATAGGTAAGCTTAGGAAATGTGAGTTAGGTGAGTGGACAGTGAGGTGGCTTGAGAAGAGCTTGAGTAGCAGAGCTCAGGAGGTCATAATCAGCAACACAGTCTATTTGGAAGCTTTTAAATAGTGATGTTCACTAGAGCCTATACAAGGTTGAGTTTTATTTAACATCTTTGTCAAAAACCCAGAAGAAGTGAGAAAGTGTACTCTCAGCAAGACTGATGATACAAAACTGTGAGGAGTGGTTGATACACCAGAAGACTGCGCTGCCATTCAGCAAGACCCAGACAGGCTATGGAGTTGGGCAGAGAAGAATCTAATTAAGTTAAAACTGCAAGTGTAGGATCCTCTAGCTAGAAAGAATTAATCCCATGCACCAATACTCGTTAGGGGTTGAGCTGCTAATAAGCAGGTTTGTAGAGAAGAACCTGAGTCCTCATGGGCAACAAGTTCATAACAAGACAGTAATGTTCCCTCACAGACAGAAAGGCCACTAGTACCCCAGGCTAAATGAAGAATGTGGCTAGGAAGTCAAGAGAGGTTATCCTCCCTTCCATTTTGCCCTAGTGTCTAGGGCAGGTCACACAGGCACACATTTAGGTGGGGCTTGAAAGCTTCCAGTGAATGAGACCCCACAACATTTCTGGGCAGCCTGCTCCAGGGCTCCAGCACCCTCACAGCAAAGAATTTTCTCCTCCTGTTGAGGTGGAACTTCCTTTGTTCCAGTTTGTATCTATTACCCCTTGTCCTATCACAGGATGCCACTGAAAAGACACAGGTCTCTTCTTCTTGACAGCCATCCTTCAGATATTTGTAAACATTAATCAGATGCCATCTCAGTCTTCTCCATACTGAACAGCTTTTTCTCATCAAACAGATGTTCCAGTCCCCATGACATGCAAAGCCTGGCAGATAATACAGGCAAATGTACCAACAAGCTCATGTTTGTGAATTCCCTGTCCCAAGGAAGAGGATTGATCCTGCTGGAAGAGGGTTGCTAGATGGAGGACAGAGGAGGTGAGAGATGTATTTGATTCCCTGCAGTGTCAGGAGCATGCATCTCTATGGTGTGAGACAGCCTTATCTATGGAGGAAGATACCTGAGCCTGCCTTTGGAGAGGGGATGAGTTAACTCTCCGGCTTTGCTTTTTCTGCAGTTTTGTGGCCAGCAGGAGCAGGGAAGTCATTCTGCCCTTGTACACTGCACTGGTTGGGCCACACCTTGAGTACTATGTCCAGTTCTGGGCCCCTCAGTTTAGGAAAGATGTTGACTTGCTGGAACGTGTCCAGAGGAGGGCAACAAAGCTGGTGAGGGGTTTGGTGCGCAAGCCCTATGAGGAGAGGCTGAGGGAGCTGGGGTTGCTTAGCCTGGAGGAGGCTCAGGGGAGACCTTATTGCTTTCTACAACTACCTGAAGGGAGGCTGTAGCCAGGTGGGGGCTGTAATAAATAAAGGGATGAATTATTTGTTAACCATATAAATAATCAATGATGGAATCGTGATCAAGTCAGACAATGCCACTCAATGATAAGAACATGTAACATCCTGTTTTGAACAGTATGTACTTAGTTTTAAGCTTGTTAGGCAGAAATCTACAGAAGTTGGGCAGCTGGGTCGACACCCACTGAGCTTGCCAGAAATGAGGTTAAGATAAGGAAGACTATCAACATCCTCACAAAAGACTCTGGACCAGGATGCCGATCTTTATCAGGAGCTCACACTTGCACAGCCAGAAGGATGCATCCTATGCATGAGGAATTGGCTGTTATGGTAGCGACATACCTCCACCTTAAAAGAAGAGCATGGATCCTTACTTGGGGCGTGCTGTTGTGGAGCAGGAGACTCCCAGCCACCCAGCGTGCTGCTTTTGCTTATTTTACCCGCAATAAAATTTCTTATACTTAAAACTCTCAATTGGCGTGGAGAGTGTTTTTAACAAATTTGGTGCCGTGACTCGGACCCCGGTACTCTGGGTCGGAACTATAACTCAGGGAAAGGCACCTCTGTTTTACAATGGTCCCTGGGTTCTACTCTCTGATTCAGACTATGGGATATCCGTACAAGGGTAAAATAAGTAAAAGGAAGGACCCCGTAAAATTTGTGCACGAAGACCAGGCAAAGACTCCTATTGTCAGGAGTATGTGAGTTTGCTGTGGGTACTGCTTGGGTGGGGTTTGTGGATTCCTGGAAGTGCTAATGTAAGAGATGTCCAATTAAGGACGAAGCGAGTGTGGACCCTTTAGTAGAGCAGTTCTCATAACTCACGAGAGTTTGAGCCACGAACAAGGGGAGCATGTGCATGTGTGTGTAATGGAGCACTCCAGATGAAATGGGGCAGAGTACTTCAAAGTCTGCTAGTAAGACAGACAAAAACAAAAAAGGTGTCAAGCTCCCTGATATCCCCCATGATAGCCCTTAAGGAGTTATGATTAGAAACTGGACGGACCACCCCTCCCAAAGGGGAAAATCTAAAGAAAAGATGATACACTATTGTATAGAGGTTTGGGGAGGAAAAGAGATTAGGCGGGGGACTTATTGGCCAGTATTTGGCACTTTTGAAGTTTGGGTATGTCAAGCCTTGAACATTTATGTTAATGATAAGATGCCTTTTGGTAAAGAGGAAAGTGAATATGCGTATTTATGGTTAACTGACCAACAGCTATTTAAGGTATTTACCATAAAAGAGGAGAAAAAGGACATTGACAAAAAGCAGGAAATTGAGTATGGTGATGTTTCTCCTCCTCCATATGCGGTACCCCAGGGACAGGAACCACCAACAGCTCCTCCTGAGGGGGCCCCTGAGATACCCCCTGAGGACTTGCCTGGCCCAGATGAAGCGAATATCCACTGACCCGTGACTAGAAGCCAGACTAGAAGGGAGGAGGTGTTGCAATATCCCTTAAGGGAGATTGCCATGGGCGGGCCTCAAGCGGGTGTAGGATTTGTGTCTGTTCCTTTAAGCTCAGAGGATGTTAGAGATTTCAAAAAGGAAATGGAAAACTCTTGGAAGATCCTTTGGGAGTAGCCAAGAGGCTTGATCAGTTCCTAGGACCCTCTAACTATACCTGGGATGAACTACAGGCTATTCTAAGAATTTTGTTTACTGTAGAAGAGAGGGAAATGATCAGGAGAGCCAGGATGAGGAATTGGGCACACAGACATCAACAGGGCCTAGCCGGAGATGTGAAATGGCCTTTACAGAGGCCTAACTGGGACCACCAAAACCCAGCACACCGACAGAAAATGTCGGATCTAAGAGACATTATAATACAGGGTGTTAGAGAATCTGTACCCAGAGGTCTAAATATTGATAAGGCCTTCAACGAATGCCAGAAGAAAGATAAGACTCCAACTGAATGGCTAGAGAGGCTGCGTAAATTATTTCAACTATATTCAGGGGTGGATCCTAAAGGGCAGCTGGGACAAGCATTATTAAAAACACAGTTTGTGGCAAAGTCCTGGCCTCTCATTAGGAAGGAATTGGAGAAAATAGATGCTTGGCAAGACAGAGGGTTGGATGAGTTATTAAGAGAGGCCCAGAAGGTATATGTAAGAAGAGAAGAAGAGAGTCAGAAGAAGCAGGCTAGGATTTTTGTGGCAACAATGCGAGAGGGACAAGGAAATGAGCAGCAGGGAAGAGACCTGAAGAGGAGAAATGGCCAAACCCCTCCAAGGGACATAGAAGCCAGAAAAGAGGTAGTGTGTTATTATTGTCAAGGAAAAGATTAAATATTTGGGTCATTGGCTAGACAAGGGAGAAAAATTATTAGACCCTCAACGGGTGCAAAGGATATTGGACTTGACCCCCCTGAGAACCAGGAGACAGATTTGGCAGCTTTTGGGTACTGCAGGCAGTGGATTGAAAACTACAGTAAAAATGTAAATTTTTTATATGAAAAAGTAGCAAAAGATGGACTACTAAAATGGAGTCCAGAAGATGATAACAGGCTAAAAGCCCTTAAATCTGACCTTACCGAAGCCCCAGTACTGAATTTGCCAGATGTAAAGAAACCATTCTTTTTGTATGTTAACACTGATGAAGGAACTGCTTACGGAGTTTTAACCCAAGAGTGGGTGGGACATAAGAAACCTGTGGGCTACTACTCAAAACTATTAGATCCCATTAGTAGAGGATGGCCTACCTGTTTGCAAGCTGTAGTATCCACAGCATTACTAATAGCAGAGGCCAAAAAGGTCACTTTAGGGGGAGAACTAATAGTATATACTCACCATGATCTTAGGGGAATATTAAATCAGAAGGTTGATCAATGGCTAACAGATAATAGACTCTTGAAGTATGAGAAAATTCTAATACACTCTCCTAAACTAACACTGCAAACCACAGGAGCATTGAATCCTGCTCAATTTTTGTATGGGGAGCCTGATTTAAATCTCACTCATGATTGTATTAGTCTAGTAGAAAGACAGGCCAAGGTAAGGGAGGATTTGGAGGAAGAAGAGTTGCCTGAAGGGGAAAAACTATATATAGATGGATCTTCTAGAGTAAGAGAAGGAAAGTGCAAATCAGGATATGCGATCATAAATGGAAAAACCTCCCAGGTGATGGAATCTGGACCTCTGAGTAAGCAATGGTCAGCCCAGACATGCGAATTGTAGGCTCTATTAAGGGTGTTATTGTTGCTAAAAGATAAGGTAGGAACAATCTATACTGATTCTAAGTATGCATATGGGATAGTGCATACCTTTGGGAAAATCTGGGAGGAAAGAGGGCTTCTAAACAGCCAAGGAAAAGGGCTGATACATGAGGCACTCATAAAAGAAATATTGTTGGCCTTGAGGGAACCAAAGCAGATAGCAGTAGTACATATAAAAGGACACCAGAGGGGGTTAGGCGAAGCCATTAGGGGAAATAACTTGGCCAATGAAGAAGCCAAAAAGGCAGCACTGTTGGCTGTACAAGTAAGCAAGGTGAAGTCAGAAATCACAGTTAGCTGTACTCAAAAAGAAAAGGAGAAGGTGTCCCAAATGGGGGCTACAGAGCACGAAGGTAAATGGACTCCACCTGACGGAAGAGAGTACCAAAAGGATTAGCAAGGGGCATAATAGGAAAATTACATAGTCAAACCCACTGGGGAATACAGGCTTTGGTGGATCAATCTGAATCTAAATATGCCTGTTTAGGAATATATGGAATAGCAAAGAAAATGATAGGAGGATGTCTAACCTGTCAGCGAGTTAATAGGAGGCAATTGAGAGAACGAGTATGGGGTGGAAGAGAATTAGCAAAAAGGCCCTTTGAAAGGATACAAGCTGATTTTACTGATCTACCTAAGGTAGGAAGATACCAACATTTACTGGTATTGGTGGACCATTTAACCCACTTTGTGAAAGCATTTCCAGTAGCCAGGGCAAATGCTAGGACAGTAGTAAAAATATTATTAGAAGAAATCATTCCCCGTTGTGGATTGGTTGTAACCATAGATTCTGATAGAGGATCCCACTTTACCTCTAAAGTTATCAGAGAAGCAATGGAAACCTTAGGGATTAAGTGGGAATATCACACCCCCTGGCATCCCCAAAGCTCTGGTAAAGTCGAACATATGAATGGAGAAATCAAGAAGCACCTAACCAAATTAATGATGGAAACAAAAATGAGTTGGGTAAAGTTTTTACCACTAGCCTTATTATACATTAGAACTCAACCAAGAGTAGATGTTGGGGTGTCTCCTTTTGGAATGCTGTATGGAATGCCATATGACTTTGAAATCCCTTTAGACCACCCAAAGGTTAAGGATAAAGTTTTAGAGGAATCTATAATAACTCTCATGAAAAGGAGGCAGGAATTAAGGAAGAAGGGGATGGTAGCCCAGAGACCACCTTTGGATCTGGCTACCCATAACCTTCAACCAGGAGATAATGTGTTAATCAAGGTACAGAAAGAATCAACGTTAACCCCTAAAAGGGAAGGCCCTTTTCTTGTATTGCTCACCACAGATGAGGCAATTCGTACCGCTGAAAGAGGGTGGACCCACATCAGCAGTGTCAAAGGTCCGGTAAGCTCTGAAAAAGTGGAAGGTCTCTACCAACAATGATCCTCTAAAACTAAAATTCTCCCGAGCATAAATCTGAATGAACCCGATAGAACTAACGGCTACTGAGGAGCATCGACACACCAGTCATCGCTATTGCAGAGTGTTACTTCCACTGAACTCATCGGGGAGGTGATAAACCCTCCCTTATGGACTCAAGACATTATAGAAATTGTTGATGATTTATTTATACATAATAATCAGTTTATGAAAAATAGATATGTTCATAAAAAGTTAGAGAAAAGTTGTGATTGTGGGGATAAGAATTGTACTTATTGGGTAAAATTTTATGGTGGGAGATGTGAATTCGTATATTGGCCAAATAGAGTGATTGTTATCTTAAGGGGAATATGTTCAAGTTGTTGGGATTAGTACCAATTTGAGACCTTGGAACAACACGCGGTGAGGGCATTTGAATCTCACTGGACAGATCAACAGGGAATTCCTGAAGGAAGGATAGATAGAAATTTGGAATATAATAAAGAAAAAAGAAAATCAGGAATTGATAATCCAAATGTGGGAACTGCAAAGATTGGTAAATCATGTCAGGGGAGTTAGGAGCTCTCGAATATTAAATAGGTGTTGTCATAATCGAACTAAATTGGAAATAGGACAAGAGGTAAGTGAGGAAGAGTGGAAACTCTCCAAAGTATCCAAAAGGCCCAATCCCCTTATAGATCAAGTGGAGGAGAGGCTTAAAAGGCTACAACTAAACAGTCCCTGAAGAATATCTTCTGCTGCCGAGAAGACCTAACACCCGCTGCACTGTGCACAAGCGTAGGCAGTGGGAAGGCAGAGAGATATGCTAAAGTGGAGACCTGAATTGAGCCTCATAAAGAGTTTATGATATGCCTAGCCCTAAATATTGTGTTATCCAATGAATTACACCGACCCCATAAATGGTCACTCATGTGATGGAGTGATCAGAAGGTGTTGGATAAAGAAATAACGACTGGAGCTCCAAACTTCCAATTAACTTTGTGTTGACTTGGTTCAAATGGAACCCTGTTTAGTTCAGAAACCTTATTATTTATGTCCCAGTTCAAACCCTGGGAAAAACATATTGTAACCAGCCAAATGAATATAATTGTGCTTAAATCTGACGTTAATAAAAAAGGAAATAATAACTTTTTCTCAAGCATTAGGACCTAATCAAATATTGACAAGGGAAATTGAAAACAGTAAGAATATGCAAAAGAATATTAGTCCTACCACCGTACCTTTACCGGAAAAAAATACTAGAGTCAATACCGACCCATTATGGGATATGATTCAAGCCTCTTACACTGCTCTAAATTATACTGATCCCAACAAAACTGAACTTTGCTGGATATGTTATGATGTAAAACCTCCATTCTATGAAGCTGTGGGAATGAATGAGATGTACCAAAAGAGTAATCAAAGTAATCCTCCTGGATGTAATTGGGACAATGAGAAGAGAGGAATAACTGTACAAGAAATTAAGGGCAAGGGTAAATGTTTAGGGCATGTACCTCCTAATATCAAGAAGAATTTTTGTATAGACCAGGGAAGAAGGAGCCTAAATTCTTTATGGACTATAGCCCCAAATGGAACTAAATGGATTTGTTCAAAGACAGGGCTGACTCCATGTGTGTCAAACAAGACTGTAAATGAGCAGAAAGAATACTGTATATTAGCAACAATCTTGCCACGAATTTTATATCACAATGGAGAAACTATGTTTGTACATTGGGAAAACGGCAACCATAGAATTGTTAAAAGAGAACCCATTACCACAATTACCCTTGCTGCTTTTATGGGATTAGGTATTGCCGGGACAGCAACAGGAGCAGCCTCGCTAGTACAGCAAAATAGGGGGTTATCATCTCTTAGGGCAGCTGTGGATGAAGACTTGGAGAGAATCGAAAAATCCATTTCATACTTATAAAAATCACTAACATCGTTATCTGCGGTAGCTCTACAAAATGGACGAGGTCTAGACTTATTGTTTTTACAGGCTGGAGGCTTATGTGCTGCCCTGGAAGAGGAGTGTTGCTTTTATGCAGATCACACAGGAGTGGTAAGAGATTCAATGGCAAAGGTCCGGGAAGGGCTGAAGAAAAGAAAAAGAGAGCGACCAAATAATCAATCTTGGTATGAAGGATGGTTCAATCAATCCCCTTGGTTGACTACTTTAGTGTCAACCTTCATGGGACCATTAATAATGATAATATTGATTTTAACCTTTGGTCCCTGTATACTTAATCAGTTAATATCATTTATAAGCCAAAGAATGGAAAAAGTCAAATTAATGATTATCCAGGATACTGATTCTACCTCAAACTCCAGTGTGGTCCTCAAAGCAGCCTCAGATGCCTTATCCAGTTTTGAAACATCTTAGTATGAATAACAAATGAGCAAAAAGGAAAAGGGAGGAATTGTAATAAAGGGATGAATTATTTGTTAACCTTATAAATAATCAATGATGGAGTCATGATCAAGTCAGACAATGCCACTCAATAAGAACATGTAACATCCTGTTTTGAACAGTATGTACTTAGTTTTAAGCTTGTTAGGCAGAAATCTACAGAAGTTGGGCAGCTGGGTAGACACCCACTGAGCTTGCCAGAAATGAGGTTAAGATAAGGAAGACTATCAACATCCTCACAAGAGACTCTGGACCAGGATGCCGATCCTTATCAGGAGCTCACACTTGCACAGCCAGAAGGATGCATCCTATGCATGAGGAATTGGCTGTTACGCTTGTGACATACCTCCACCTTAAAAGAAGAGCGTGGATCCTTACTCAGGGCGTGCTGCTGTGGAGCAGGAGACTCCCAGCCGCCCAGCGTGCTGCTTTTGCTTATTTTACCCACAATAAAATTTCTTAAAACTCTCGATTGGCGTGGAGAGTGGTTTTAACAGGGGCTGATCTCTTCTCCCAGGCAACCAGCACCAGAAGACACAGTCTCAAGCTGCACCAGGGGAGGCTTAGGCTGCATGTTACGAAGAAATTCTTCATAGAGTGGTTGCCCATTGGAATGTGCTGCCCAGGGAGGTGGTGGAGTCGCCATCACTGGAGGTGTTTAGAAGGAGACTTGATGGGGTGCTTGGTGCCATGGTTGATTAGTATTGGATGATAGGTTGGACACGATGATCTCAAATGTCTCTTCCAACCTGGTCTATTCTATTCTATTCTATTCTATTCTATTCTATTCTATTCTATTCTATTCTAATTTCCCTTGACTGGTACAGCACTGATTTCCCCAAGCTTTTCTTAGGCTAACAACGCACACATTCTGAAATTATCTTCTGGCTTGTATAATCACTCCAACTTCCCTGCTAACCGTTTTCCCCTGCAGTGAAATCTCATTTGCTCCACTTTTCTCACAAGTACTTGCATATTCCACTGCTTCCTGTTTTTGGCTTCTGCAATCATCGTGAAGCAAAGCTTAAAAACAATTTCCTGCCTGAAAGACAAAACGGCCTCTTGCTATTTAACCTGCTCGGCAAGTTTGCTCCACTAGAGGTAGCTTTTTACTCCTCCCTTACTGCGGCCCTGCCTGTTTCCGCGGCAAGCCCCTCGACAGCGGGATAGGGCCTTAGGGAAAGCCGATAGCCACTGCGAGGGCCGGGCGACGTAAAACAACACAACGCAGCAGCAGGCGACGACTTCCAGCCAGCCGTAGTCCATTGCGCATACCCGGACGCTACCTGCGTCCTTCTGCCCTGCGCGGGACGCGGGGCGGGGCGTCGCTGGGGCACACCCTCTGCCGCGGCGGAAAAACAGAGACCAACGACCGGCTGAGGTTACGCCTCCCCAGCTGTTCACTGTAACGAAACCCGCTGTGGGTGCCGGGAGAGACACAGGTCGCCTTTGCCCTGAGACGCCAGCCCCGATTCATCGAACACGCAGACACAGCACAGTATAAAAAGGCAAATGCACGCTGCCCTGCCAGGCGCAGCTGCGGCGGCGGGGCGGGCGATTTGCAGCTGCGCGACAGCTGTTTCGGAACGGCGCGTTCAGCACAAGGGCTGAGGCCGAGAAGGGTGGGGGTCATGGCAAGGTCATTGTTGTTTTGGGTCCGGTGGAGAAAATGCTATGCGTTTGAGTGTGTTTCCGATAAGTGATGGTGGAGCTGGTACAGAATATATGCTTTCGGTGTTTTGCGCGGGTGCTGGCTGCCAGCAGCGATAGCAGCGGCTCGGCCACGGGGCTGAGGAATGGGCGGCCGCCGCCGGAGGCATAGCATAAGTTAGTCTAAGTTTGTTGCCAGTGCTGGACGAGCCCTCAGCCCGTAAAGGGACTTGCTATTTTGCCGTTGTTTTTATTATTTCCAGAGCTTCTGAGGTTCATTTCTCGGTGTGAGGCGTTGTACTGTTCTGTCTTGTGTGTGTATGGAATCGTGAAACCAGAACACGGTTTCCACATTCAGAGAGATTACACAGTAAAATCGTTTTCTTTAAGCCTCTTTACATCTAGTCTTGATAGTTAGGATGAAAATTCACTGTATTCTGAGATGTATGGGGCTGAGCTTTGGTCGGGAATAACAGTATCACAGTAAGAATTTGACTTGTGCCGTACTTACCACTAGTGATAATATTGGTTATTAGCATGTCATCGAATTTAATGATTTTTTACTTAAGTTGTTTTACTAACGCTGAATATGTTTTCAGGTAATTTTATTTGCTGGTGGTTTTTTGTTTGTTTCTTTTTTTTTAAGTAGTTGATGCAATGGCAGTCTTTGAAAAGAACCTCCACCAGAAAATTATTTCTCAGCTGCATAATTTTGCTGCTAGTGGAGATGCAGCCAAACTAAAAGCATTGCTCAGGCATTCTCCATCACTTGTCAATGCATCTGCAGATAATGGCTGGACAGCCTTGATGTATGGTGCCAGAAATGGACATCTTGAGGTTGTGCAGATTCTTCTTGAAAAAGGGTAAGGTGTTTAGCATGTTCCATCGAAGAGCTGTAACTTAAATCCCTTTCTGCCTTTATCTCAGGAAAGTAAATTTACTTCACAGATAGCGGCAGGATTTTCAGGGTTAAAACTCAGGAAAATACAGTTTGTATTTATAATTGGATTCTTCAATTACATCATGCTTTGCATATTTGCTAAGAAATTCTTTGAAAGTGATGACCATCTCTAAAATTATTCCATTGATCTTCAAGGATATATTGACACTTCCCACAGACAAACAGAATAGAACATAGTTTGTATCTTGTTCCAGCTGCTGTACTGAGAATAAATTTGGTATATATGATTTTTCCACTTAGACTTTCTTCTAATCTTTATTTGCAGCCCACTTACATTTACATTGCAGGGCAGAATATTTGTTGACATATAAGCTGTTAAGTGGGACATGGTAGACACACCTTTACCAAAGTTATTGATTGATTAATTTTATTTGTCTTTTAGTTTTTGACAATTCACTTCCCTTGTGGGCTGTCACATTTTCTTCAGTCAGTATGACACCAAATGTGCTCATTTCTTGTCAAATCTTGCTGTAACATTTTTTTGTCTTCCTTAAACTGTTGTAGTTCTAGTTTTTCAAGACGTTCATTAAAGTGAAAAATACTTCAGTCGTCTCCTTGAGATCCCAAAGAACATTATTCTGAGCCTTGAATAAAGTCAGGATCCAAATAATTCAAATGAAAAAAAAATTAAATATAAGAGCCAGATACTGTGGTTCAAACTCCATGTTAATCAGAAAATTACAGAACTTAATAAGTTAATTTTATTTTGTGGTTGTGAATAATCTCAGGCACAGTATTTCATAGCCTCCGGTGGTATTCTCACTTTACTTTATAGTCCTACACAGCTTCCGTGCCCTCTGTTGGGCCCAGCATGGAATGTCAGGTGAATCACTCTTGTGTGTTAAAAGTGGTATATTCCAGCACGTAGAGGAGTGTCTCTGTGACAAGTTTTGTGTGTGTGTTCAAATAAAATGTGCATTGAGGAATCTTTTGGGATTTGGGGGAACTTAACAGTTTGGTAAATAGCCTAACAGTTTTAAATTTATGCTTAATGTAAAAGAGAAGCTGTGGACACCAAGTACCAGCCTGATCACAGTTTGCACATACCTGAGCAGATAGAAGTAGGAATACAAAATAAGTAGGAAATCTGGCAAGATTTTGCTTAAAGGAGTCTTCAGCAGAAAAATGGGAGAGTTTAGGAGAAAAATGGGCAATGGTATTTTCTTTAGCACCAAAACCTTGTAAATTAAGTTTTGAATGCTTTTCTAATGTAAACTCCCTGGAAAACTACTCAGAATCTCAAAACCAAATCTCAAGTCAAAACAGCTTTGTGATGCAGTTACCTATGTATCAGCAACATGAATATACTAGCATTTTCTGGTTTTGAAAGATTAGCAGCCTGGGCCCAAATCTACTCTATAATTTGTAGTTTGCAATGAAATTTCTGGTTTTCTTATCCACTTGAGTTAAAATTGACAAAAAATAGAAGTGCCTTATTTTTGACTTCCAAATCAACCACAATCTACTTCAAATAATATTTTTTAAAGTAAATACTTAAATATATATCATGAGGCAATGTTTCCTCATCTGTGTCATTTTGCAGACCCTTTGGTAACAAAGAGATCCCTTCAGGGACCACCAATGCAGTTGTAAAGGTGGTGTTTCTCTCACTAAGCAGAGGCTGTATTTTTGATCCTTATTTAATGATCAATTGTAAATACTTTGAGGCTGTTTTCAGCAGCTTCTAGAATGTAATGCTGGTTAAACTGCCTCTTTTAATTATTTTTACTGGTTATTCAGAAGAGACCTGTAGCCTGGTTTTGCCTGGCTTTCAATGTTCTATCTGTAAATGATCTTGACCCTCTCTTTTTTCTTTTTTTTCCCTTTTTTTGGTTTAAAATTACATCATACAGTATGTGGGATATAAATTAATTCATTGATGGTGCAGTACTGCATGTATCTTGGTAAGTGGATCAACAAAAAAGTGAAATAAGACTATAGCAAAAGAGTATGCTTCTTTTTCATTACTATAATGCTAAGTGTTTAAGCCTAAAGAGTGCCCTGGTATAGACAGTGTCTCTAAAAGTTCTTGCATCTTAATAATATCGGATGTATATGCTGTAAGTAAGAATCAGAACTTTTCCTAAACATATGTGCCCTGGTAACCACTGTTTCATTTTGTTGTTTTTTTTTTTCCTCTAGGTGTGACAGGTCCATTGTTAATAAATCAAGGCAGACAGCTCTGGACATTGCTAAATTTTGGGGATACAAGCATATAGTGAATTTGTTGGCAGATGTGAATGGTGGACAGAGGCCTACTTTTCTGTCAGATGAAGTGAAGGAATGTGAAAATTATTTTGGTTTAACACTTCTGGACAGAAGAAGTGCTAAAAGAACAGATTCCAAGTGGCTAAGTGAAAAACAAACCCATCCAACTACAGTATACATCCTCTTCTCAAATTTAAATCCTTTGGTTACTTTGAGTGGGGGAATAGAGGGCTCCCAGCAGCCAGGAGTAAAGCTTTGCAGGCTGTGCCACAAGGATGTTCAGCAGTACATAAACCAAAGTGAAGAAAGCACCTTAATTTTTCTTGGAGTTGAACTTCAATTACACATGAATGTGCTGGATGCTTGCAATGGAAGAGGTCTACAAGATGAAGAGGATGGGTTAGTTGCTTGGTTTGCTCTTAGCATAGATTCTGCTTCTGCTGAGAACTTCAAACAGAATCATGAGGAGTGTTATTTTCTTTACCCACCAATGCCAGAACTACTTCGGCTACCTGAAAAAGAAGCTGGTAAGATCTGTAAAATGCATCAGTTATTGAATAGGTAATCAGGATAAGTTTTGAGATTCACAGAGGTATAATACAAGGATAATCCACTGCAAAAAAGAAGCAGATGTTTTCACTGGCTTTAGAAATACTTTCATTTCAAAAGCCTGTCAGTGGTTTTGTGAAGAATTTTGTATTTGAGAACATGGAAAGCATTCAACTGTAAAATCTATTGACATTGTGATTTTACAAATGGTACTATTTAGATACTAATTCATGCATATTAATATTCTAAAATGGAAAAAGCTGAGTTTTTATTAGAAGTTGTAAAACTATTAATAAGGCATTAGGTAGTCTTCTGAAAAGAGTGCAAGCAAGTGTTAAAAAGTCAGGTTCATTAAATGAATGCATGTCATTATCGATGCATTAACAACTGCTGCTGTAACAATTCTGCTTTTACAGAAGGATAAAGGGCAAAGTTGATTTGCATCTGAAGTTTAAATAGAACAATGCATTGTTATATCCATACCTGTAGTAGCCCTAAATAGTAATCTGAAAAATGTGTGATACATAATTCTGGCACCTTACCCAAAGTAACTTCTATGAGAAATAATGTATATTGATCTGGATGAATTTGTTTCTGAATATATAAACCAGTCTGTAGCTATGTAGTACTCTGCTGTATTGCATGTGCTGTGTTACATGTTACAAAGAAATAGATCCAAGTAGCTCATATTCCTGAACTTCTCTTTTAGTACACTTTAGTTCAAGCCATAGTCTTATCTTGACTTTTTATGTTAAACTTTAGGATTTGCTTTTTTCTATACTGCTAAAAGCTTACATGAATTAGTGTTTGAGTATTTTCAATGTATCCTTTTAAAGGAGTGGTAGCCCAGGCTAGGTCTGTTCTAGCATGGCACAGTCGCTACCGATTCTGCCCAACATGTGGGACTGCAATGAGGATTGAAGAAGGAGGTTACAAGAAAACCTGCTTAAAAGAAGGTTGTCCCAGTCTCCAAGGTGTTCACAACACATCATATCCAAGAGTTGGTGAGAGTTTTGTAGTATAAACTAGGCTGAAGTGGCTTGTTTGTACTAACAGATACATGTAAATCAATTTCTTTCTAAGTATTTCAGCTCCTTGCTTTTGTCCCAAGTCTTACATACTTGTGTATCCCCCGACTACATGTGTCTCAGACCTATTTAGAATTAAGTACTTCAGGCTTCTCTTTTCAGTAGTTTATGACAAAGAGCTGCTGTGACAATACCAATCTTTATTGCAGTGGAGTAATTTCCATTAGAAGTTTCAACAACATAAATGAGATTTTGCAATACAGAAGGCCACATTTTACTTTTTCTTTTCCCCTTACATTTTGTTTTCTCACCTTCAAACCATCTGAGCTTGAAGTATCTCTGTCCTCAAACAATGCTTTTTTTGTCTAGTTCAGTTTTGACTGTATTAGCCATCTTTGCTGGCATTGACTATTCATCAGCAATCACAAGCTGACAGCCTTGTCCACTCAGACTATAAGCTTGTATAGACAGTCTTCTATAGCTCCTTTTGTTCATGTGCAAAGGGACATGCCAAGGGGAAGTATACCATGTTGTTGGTGGGGAAACAAGGAAGGCAAAATAACCCTTCCCTTTTTTTCCTCATGTTATTTGGAGGTTCTTAGGGCCTTTCCTTCCCTTACTCTGTGCTCTCTCCTGCGCTTGTCATTCTGGGTGATGTCTGTTTGTTGTCTTTCTGAATTTCATATTCTTTTATATGCTCTGGATTACTCTCTAGTAAAGAAAGCAATTCTGCCATGTTCTGTCCTACAGACTATAACGAACTTTGATAAAATGCTAATGGCTGTTTCTTTACAGTCTATATCACAACAAACTTAGAGAAGGAATGGAATTATATTGGAAATACTGATGAACCAACATTTTGTACTGATACCTTTTTCTGAAGAAAGTTTACAGACAGCAACATTGCATGTTCTGCACTGCAGCAGATATCTCAAAGCAGGACAACAATCTTTGAAATTATTTTTTATAGTGGTTGCTGAGTCATGCCCTTCATACAGAGAGAAAGAAAAGAAAAACAATAGCAATAGAAAAGTTATATAAAGTCAGAGGTGGATAGACAAAAGAACTTTAAAACCAAAATACTAAGATATTTTAAGAGTTAGCTAACAATTAAAAAGAGGAAAATACCATAGATGAACAGTGTGAAAGACGTGACAAAAAGGATGTTACCAATGGGAGAAAATATTTAGCAAGCAAGAAAAAGATTCATGAAATGACCAGAAGGGAGAAAGCAGGTAAAACTATGACATCTGGTGAGAGATTGATAGCATAGTCAACAAAATCAAAATTAGAAAATATAGTCACTGTTTACATTGTAACTAGAGTATCTAGCTTTTCTTTGGTATTTCAGTCAAAAGTATGATCTTAAGACCTGTGTGTAGAGGAGTTGATCATAAACAGGTTTTGCTGCAGAAATGGTTTCTATCTGCTGAAAGCATAGCTAAGTTAATATTGCTGATACTCTTGAAAGATTGTGTGCTTCAGTTGCAGATAAATTATGTCCTACATTTGTAGCCTTGGCTAGTAAACTGCTTCTGCTAAGCATATATGTTGAAATACAAAGCAAACAGATGCCTTTCAGTGGAAAAAATAGAACCAAACAAACAAACAAAAACCACCAAAGTGAAATAAAATAACAACTTGCTCTGGGCATCTACAATTCTGATTACAATCACTTAAAGGTATCTTACATGTATTTATTTGCACTGGTGTCAAGACTGAACTGTATTATTGCTTTTAGGTCCCTTTTGAAATATATTCCTTGCACATCCCTTACAGATCCTGTTGTGATAATGCAAGTCATCCATCCAGATGGGAACCACTGCCTTTTAGGTAGGCAGAAGAGGTTTCCCCCAGGAATGTTTACCTGTCTTGCTGGATTTATTGAACCGGGTGAGTAATTTCATTTTTTGATGGTGGTTTTTTACATCTCAGTATTGAATGTAATATAGAAATTTGTTAGATGTCACTTCAAATAAATGTTTTTTTGCTTCTTGCCAAATAATACAGTTTTATACAGCAGTTCTTTTATAAAAAAACACAAGAAAAAAAACGAAAAAAAAAAAGGAAAAGCAAGTTGAGTTGTGCTAGTTTTAGGCTATGCCTTTAAAATTTAGTTGCAGATTTTGAGCAGAAGAGTAGAAAAGTATAAATAAATCACTATTGGGTGTGAAAACGAAAACAAAAGATTACTAAACAAATTCATTGGATAAATATCTAGAATAAGACAGGCGTACCTAAACAATTCTTTCTTCTTTCCTGATCTCTGCTGCTTAGCTTCACTTGAGAGAGATTAACTTCCTTCTTGGCTGGCTTTGGCTGGGCTTTTTAGTTAGGTCTAACCCAATGCTTTCTCTCTGCATCTCTCTCTTGGGACAGGGGGTAGGGGAGGGCAGTGGAACGGCTACTGAGGAACAAGAACATAACCATCAGGCAGAGTTAGCTGCAAAAGTTTCTAAAGTAGATATGAACTCTGATCTTGATCTTGGCTGGAAACACCGAGGTGAGATATTCTTAGCCTGGTGGGCTCACGATTCGTCAGGACATCAAGGCAGAGATGCACCCTACCAGTGGGCCTGTGACATGAGTAAATATAACTTTAAAATAGTTACAGTGT
Source organism: Colaptes auratus (assembly GCA_015227895.2). Classification (NCBI taxonomy): domain Eukaryota; kingdom Metazoa; phylum Chordata; class Aves; order Piciformes; family Picidae; genus Colaptes; species Colaptes auratus. The sequence continues at coordinate 74,753,018 of CM026897.1, read as the reverse complement.
GCTCTTATATCACATATTTAAGTGGAAAAAAACCACATACAAGGTTCTTTCTGTGGTGCCACTTAGCAAGGGATTATAGCATAGGAAAATCAGACTTAAAGCATAATTTAGAAAAGATGACCATATATTTACCTATTTAGGGCCTGACTGATCATATGCAAGATAGGCTGAAATTCTATCATTAAGTAAGAAAAGAGATATTTTGCTAGCTGTGTTCAGCAATAGTAGTTTTATTAATTACAAGAGTTAGTAACTGCAAAACAGTTTGTAAAACAGTCTTGTCTTGAGAATGTATCTTAATAATCAGGGAAATTATAGTGTTTAAATATATCCAATAACTGTGTGCAGGTGAAATACAGTGACAGCATGAATAAGTTTATCCAAGTACCATTTGAAAAAGTCAACAGGTTGATTGATTCTTCCTTCTCCTGGTCTTACTACTTTCTGATACTGAATTCAAGTGTATAAACTGAAATGTAGGAATCGCTGATCTTACCAGCTGAATGTAGCTGAACTGAAACTTGTATCTCTGATGCATGGACTGTCTGCTTTAGTAAACTTGTAATCAGTGGTTATAACATATTACACATGAATATGTAAGCCTGTGACCATCAATACTCCACATACACAGCTAGCAGTTTTCTGTGAATATGGACCTAAAGCTTTGTAGTTATATTTGGAGATTTGTCTGTATGCATTAAGGCAATGAAGAATGAATCAGGCAGAGTGAATAACACAATGCAGGAACATGCAAGTTGTCTAAAGTCTCTGGGTTTTTTACTATTATAATTTTAAATACCCGTTATCAGCTTGCATTACATGTTGTATTCATGCTGAAAATAAAAAAAATTAACACAATTCTCTTTATAAATGAATAAATGAGCATTTAAAAAGTAACTGAAGGAAAAATTTAATTCCTACCCACTTTTTGAATTTAGGTGTGGTAATAGTAGTTTCTGTGTATGATTAATCATCAGTTCAGGAAATAAAGTATGATAATTTCTTAATGTATATTTTCTAAGTTGCATTTTGCTCCAGCTTTTACATTCTTAGACCTCTCTTATCTTGTGGTTAAGGTCTGTGCTGTGATCTGCGAACTAGATCTCAAATTGCCTTGGGTTGACTTGAGTCAGTTCAAGCACAGGATGTAATCATTGCTTGGAGTATTTTCTTCAGCTGCTTTTTCTCTGCCCTTTTTGATTAGGTGAAACAATAGAAGATGCTGTTCGAAGAGAAGTAGAAGAGGAGGCTGGAGTCAAAGTTGGCCATGTTCAGTATGTTTCTTGTCAACCATGGCCAATGCCTTCTTCCCTAATGATTGGCTGCCTAGCTGTTGCAGTGTCTACAGAAATTAAAGTTGACAAGAGTGAAATAGAGGATGCCCGATGGTTCACAAGAGAACAGGTAAAGTTCAGTTTAATTTCCTTCTTGTACAGATTGTATCAGTTTGACTGTATCATTTCTGGTGCTTTCTTGAGCAAGTCAAGAGTGTTGATGTGACTTGAGCTTCAAACCATGGTCTTAGAGTTGCAATAGATTCTGAGATTCCCCCATGGACAAACAAAGGTGAATCCATCATCAAGAGACCAGTTGAACTCTTTATTGAATATAAACAGCAATACAGAAAAGGAGATGTTGTTCAACTTGTTCAGTACCACACATAGAAGAAATTAAAGATTAAAGGTGAGGAGAGAAGGAAAAGAGAGGACAGGAATAGCAAAAAAAGGAGAGAGAAAGAGATCATCACCCCAGGCTCTAGTCTCATGCAGTGTGTGCTCCAGCCTGGCCTGGATAATTTTGCCTGTTTTATAGTCTCTGATTTGTTGGGGTCCTCTTCCTGGGTGGAGTTGCCTGGGCATGTGCCTTATCTCAATTGGAAGGTTCCTGAAATAGGTCTGCAAAGTCTAGAGGGTCTAGGGGTTGCCTTGCTCGCAGTGTTGACATGAGTGTAGCATGATCTCTTTGTTTCCCACATGCACCCTTTTTCCTGAACCATCCCTCCTTCACAGGACTTGCTGCCACTCACTACTCACTGGCCGTGCAAAATCAGCACATTTAAGGCATATTCAGTAGGTCATGGCTATGACAGGCATATATGCTATCCACTTTATACTACAGCAGCATTATATTGTGGATTTCAAACAACCCAGGACAGCAGTATATGTATGGTAATTTATGAGTCACTTCCAAGCCTATTTCCTGACATTTTATGACAGCTAGGCCTTTCATGTTTTCCTCTTGGGACATACCGAAGTTACTGATATTTTAACCCACTTTCTTAGCAAGCCTGTACTTTCCATTTTAGCAGAAGTTGTGTTAAATAACATCATAAACATCATCTGAGTTTCTCCAAACAAACATGCCACCAGATTTACTGGGATAGGGGAGGTTTAGGTAAAAATTCTGGGAATTCATTAGTTTGAATATCTTTTTCCATTCAGGACTGTTTTAATACCCTGGTACTGAATGGGTATTTTTCCTGAGTATTTCAAATACATTCAAATCAAAGAGAGGATTAAAAAAGATTTTCATACTGAGATTTAAGTTCACGAGTGGAAAAAGGAAAAATTGCTTACATAACATAGTCTTCATACGTTTTTCCACATGCTACTTATGAGCTAAACTTGTAGTAGCACTGTATTTCTGCCTAGCACTTGCCAGTATTTTGACTCCGTAAGTCAACTTGAAGGCAAAGTTAGTCACCTACAATCTGAGTGTATTCCAGACAATACTGAGAGCATTTTTTTAAAATGAGTATCAGCTCTGTGTGTAGCTGGTTACATGCAGAGTGAAAACAGGATAGGGAGAGGGAGAGGGAGAGGGAGAGGGAGAGGGAGAGGGAGAGGGAGAGGGAGAGGAATGGGATAAGAATAGGAATAGGAATAGAATGGAAGAGACCTTCAAGATCATCGTGTCCAACCTATCATCCAACCCACCTAATCAACTAAACCATGCAGCCAAGTACCCTATCAAGTTTTCTCCTGAACATCTCCAAATGATGGCGACTCCACCACCTCCCTGGGCAGCCCATTCCAATGGGCAATCACTCTCTCTGTGTAGAACTTCTTCCGAACCTCCAGCCTAAACCTCCCCTGGCACAGCTTGAGACTGTGTCCTCTTGTACTGGTGATGGTTGCCTGGGAGAAGAGACTAACCTCCGCCTGTCCACAACCTCCCTTAAGGTAGTTGTAGAGAACAATATAAACAAATATACATCAGAAATGTACTTAACTAAAAGTGAACTCCCATGTTATTTGCAAGTGCTTCAAAAAACCAAGAAATCACGTTTCCTTCTCCACTACATGAGGGAAAAAGAAATTAAATGTATGGAGTGTTGTAGAGCTGGTAGTCCATACTGTTAAAAGGTTTCACAAAAACCTTAAATATATTAACAGTCAGTCTCCATACTTGTAATTGAAAGGAGGTATCCTTTGGATTTGAGCAGAAAAATGTCAGAATTCACACAGAATCCTGTGTGGCTTTTTTCTCTACTTCTGTCATGGATTATCTCATAATGCGTGTTTAATAGCTGTAGGATCATCACAATAAGGTAATTCCTGCATTAATAGAATGTTAGACTCCATATAGTTTATACTCTTCTCAAAAAACCTCTGTCTTTATTGCAGGTTGTGGAAGTTCTTATTAAAGGAAACCAGCATCCTTTCTTTGTGCCCCCAAGTCAAGCTATCGCACACCAGTTGATAAAACATTGGATTGGAATGAATGCTAATCTTTAATTCCAGTAATTGATTACATTAAATTACTTCTTCTAGTGAATTCTAAATTAGGAATACATTGGAAGGAATTGTGTATATATAGTGAATTATTTTTTTACTTTCTTTTGGTTCCTGGACTAAATTGTGAAAACCCTTGGAGGCTTTTTCCAGATCTGAGTTACAACTAGACAACCACCCAGTAATTACCCAAAGCAGACAAGTGAGTTAAAATTGTTACCTTGTTGTGCACAGGCTGCTTTTTTGTTTTGGAATCAATTAATTATGCTCTTTGCTATTACATTCTTAATGTTTGATTTGGTCTTTCCTGACCCCCACTGTCAGGAGTCACAGCATTATAAAGATACCTGCCTGCTGTGTGAAATCTGTATTAACAACCTCCTATTTTGTTGTAATAATTTCTTCCTCATTTTTTGCTTTCTCTGTTCTTTGAGTATCAACATGCGGTGCTGAAAACCTTATCAGCAGTGGCTATTTATAAGCTAATAGTATAGCTAAATGGTGAATATGTAGTAATTTGTATCTTCCACATTAATAGCCCTCTAAACAAAGTAGTTACTCCAGTATGATTTGGACTGCACTTACCCAACTGTATGTCAGTCTGAATTTAAAGATACAACACAATACTCTCTTTATGTAGAAGCTATTGGAGAACCATCCCCAAAACCCTAAATATCAGATATTTTATTAAGATAATAATGTATTTATTGACTGTAGGCAATTAGTTATTTCATTCTCTGATAATTAAAAATGCAAGTGTAGAGTAAAGAATAAATATAAATTAAGACATAGCATTTCAAAATAATAGAAAGTTCTTTCATGGAAATGGAGACCCTAAGATTGTTGCTGCTAAAACTTTACAGTTGAAAGAAATATATTAATCCCAGCTGTAAGACTGAGAATGTAACATATGAATTTAAATATTTGTGTATATTTAATGTCTTAGTTCAGATTTGTGCCTTAATTTACTGTGTTCTTGAAAAACTTCATATTCTTTTAAAATGGAAGATAATAAATGTATACTGTTTGTATTTTAATGTCATTATGTAGTGGTTCAGTAGTCTGTGATTATGCAGTCATTGCACTGAAACAAAAAAGAATGCATATGTCCCAAGGAAAATGCAATGATGGTTGTAAATATTAGCTTTTTATCATATGGTGATTTGTTTATCCAGAGCAATTTAAATTTTTTATTAGTGAATGATGTCACATTTGTTTCATAATTCTCTGCAAATTTGAATCAATAAAAATGTTTTACAGATCTTAATAGTCTGGTGTCATGCTATGCTCAGCAGCTATTTTTACTTTTTTAAGGCAGTTGTCTCAGTCCAGAGGGTGAAAGAGACTTACTAGTTCTTTTTAAAACATTCCCATGTTGTAAAATGAAGGCACAAATGAGGCCAAATACCAAAAGCAAGGCTATTTATTAAAGGATAAAGTAAACAAAAGAGAGGAAGTAAGAAAAGGGGGAGAGAGAGTGAGGAAGAGAGAGTGAAACAAATGGAGACAGGAGGAGAGCCATCTTTGGACAGAGGAGGGGAGGGAGAGAGAATTCCAAATTCCAAGTCCTTTTAAGCTTGGGTTGTCTGGTGATGTTTCCAGCACGTGATGTCTTCAGTGGAGTTGTTCTCTCCAGTGCAGGCATCACTCAGGTCTTCTTACACAGTTTTTTAATCACAGTTTTCTCCTGGCCCCTTACCCTTGTGTATGTGTCCAGGTATTGCCACCATGGAATCTTTCTGTGTGATGGTAAGGGTCTGTGCCAAGGACTTACCAGACCAGGTGGTAAATGTGTTGCATAGTCGAGAAGCCTTTTCACTATCCTCCCTTTCTGGGGTAGCTGTCGTCTTGATGGGTAGAGATGATCTCATCTTTGTTGCTCCTTCCAGACGATCTCCTACCACCCCCTCCTGGGGCAGCTACTGTCTGGTGAGCAGATCTTAACCTTTGTTCAGATGTATATCAGTTCTTGATACAATCACAAGGTGATTTGCATCCAGACAGGTTTCCTACAGAAAGGCATAAGAAACTTTAAAGCAACAATTTCTGACAAACTTGCAGCAGCTGACAAATCATTATATTGCTTCTTCTTCTTGTTACAGCTCTACCCACCAATAAAATCAGGTCATGTGTTGAACCTTCTGGAAATGAGAAGGAACAATACGGTGCTTCCCTGGAAAATTGCTCTTAGAGAGCTACAGCTAACAGCAGGACCACACATCAGTGGGATTCATCTCTTTTAAAAATTGTGTGGGCAGAAGGAAGCCTATTTGCAAATTCACAGAAATTAGATGTTGGATTGTGTGGAAACAGTAATGAAAGCTACATTACACATTAAGATATGATTACACATTAAGAAAATTTACAAGGAAGGAAGAAATGAGCAGATGGAAGGAGGGCATTAAGAATCAGACTATTTTTTCTAATTCAGCATCTATATAAACTATATCTCTACTATTAAAGTACTAATAATTTCAAATTTTTCATTTTACTGTGTGAAAAAGCATTAAAAAGGATAGATTGAAAAAAAAAAAACTTCCAATAATATCTGAGTTTAAAACTAATAGTTTAACTGTTTCGGTTCTAATAACTTCCATGCTCCAACAATTTTCAGTATATATAGATTCAAAAGCTAAACAGTTTTTCTTAAGCTTTCTTTATTTTCCCCCTCCCCAACACCTGAGCCATTCAGAAGAAGATGGCAAATACCCCATGTAATATCTGCACATGGATGTTTTCTGCAGAATAGTGATTGTTTACATATTGCATGTGAAACACATAATTGAGCCAAATGCTGTAGTTACTTATCTACTACAGCAATTTAGGAAAGCACCAAATTAAATTTAGCAACAACTAAACACAGTGTAGTTCTGACTGGAATATAATGAGATCTTAGTTGCTCACCTAGTTCTGCAGCTTTGCAAGCAGGCTGTTTCTTGTTGCTAGGTTAATGCAGTACATTAAGAAAAGAGTATTTAAACCACTAGACATAGATTTAGGTGCAATGTGGTAATGATCTCACTCTCTTCCTCAGTTCTACAGTAGTACCATAGCAAAAGAAGTATTCATTTTATGTAGATGTGCAAGGCAGAAAATTCTGGAGATGCCATTTTTCCCCCATGTGCCTGTGCATTAATGAAAATTAACTTCCATTTGGTATATAATTTTTAAGTATTTCATAGAATCAGAATTGTTAGGGTTGGAAGGGATTGCAAGGTTCATCTGTTTCCACACCCCCCGCCATGGCCAGGGACACCTCACATTAGATCAGGTTTTTCAGAGCCACATCTAGCATGGCCTTAAAAACCTCCAGGGACAGGGCTTCTACCACCTCCCTGAGCAACCTGTTCCAGAATCTCACCATCTTCCTAACATCTAATCTGAATCTACCCATTTCTATTTTTGCTCCATTCCCCCTAGTCCTATCATTACCTGACACCCTATCAAGTCCCTCACCAGCTTTCTTGTAGGCGCCCTTCAGATACTGGAAGGCCAGAATTAGGTCACCTCTGAGCCTTCTCTTCTCCAGACTGGATAGCCCCAACTGTCTCAGCCTGTCCTCATAAGAGAGGTGTTCAACCCCAGTGATCATCCTCATGGCCCTTCTCTGGACACACTCCAGCACGTCCAGATCCTTCCTGTAATAGGGGCTCCAGAACTGGACACAGAACTCCAGGTGGGTCTCACCAGAGTGGAGTAGAGGGGGAAAATCACCTCCCTTAACCTGCTGGATATGCTTCTCTTGATGCAGTCCAGAATATGACTGGCTTTCTGGGCTGCAAGTGTACACTGGTGGCTCATGCTGAGCTTCTCCTCCACCAGCACCCCCAAGTCCTTTTCTTTAGGGCTGCTCTCCAGCCAGTCACTGCCCAGCCTGTATCATTGCCTGGGATTGCTCCCACCCAGATGCAGGACCTTGCACTTGGTCTTGTTGAACCTCATGAGGTTATCATGGGCCCACCTCTCCAGCCTGTCAAGGTCTCTCTGGATGCCATCCTTTACCTCCAGTATGTCTGCTGCACCACAAAGCTTGGTGTTGTCAGTGAGCCTGCTGAGGGTGCAACTCAATTCCACTGTCCATGTCACCAACAAATATGTTAAACAAGACTGGTCCCAGTACTGATCCCTGAGGGACTCCACTTGTCACTGGCTTCCTCTTGGACATGGACCCATTGACAGCCACTCTTTGGGTGCAGCCATCAAGGTAGTTTTTTTACCCACTGATTGGTCAATGCATCAAAATCATACTTCACCAGTTTGGACACCAGGATGTCATCAGGACAGTGTCAAAGGCTTTGCTCAGGTCCAGGTAAATGATGTCAGTTCCTCGACCTTCATCTATTAATGTTGTGACCTTGTCATAGAAAGCCACCAGGTTTGTCAGGCAGGATTTGCCCTTGGTGAAGCAGTGCTGATTGTACCCAATCACCTCTTTGTTTTGCTTCTGCCTCAGCAGTGCCTCCAGGAGGATCTGCTCCATGTTCTTACCAGACTCAGAGGTGAGACTGATGGAGGTTTGTAGTTCCCTGAGTCATCCCTCTTTCCCTTTTTGAAAATGGGAGTTGTATTTCCCCTTCTCCAGTCATTGGGGACCTCCCCTGACTCAGCACCCATGGGTGTATTCCATCAGGTCCTATTGACTTGAACACTTTCATGTTCTTCAGATGGTCACAAACTTGATCTTCACTCACAATGGGCAGTTCCTTCTTCCAGTCCGTGCCATTATTGTCCATTATTCTGGGAGTGCAGCTGGAGCCCTTGCCAGTGAAGACTGGTGAAAATGGCATTGGGAACCTCAGCCTTCTCCATGTCACTTGTCACCAGCTCACCTGTTTCCTTTCTGAGGGGGCCCACACCTTCCCTAGTCTTCTTTTTACCATTAGTATACCTATAGACATTTTTACTGTTGCCCTTGAGCTCTCTGGATAGATTTAATTCTAACTGAGCTTTAGCTGCTCTAACCAGGTCTCTTCCTGCTCAGGCAGCTTCCTCCTATGCCTCCCATTCTAGCTGTCCTTTCTTCTACTCCTCATAAAGTTTCTTTTTGTGTGACAGTGTGTCCAGAAGCTAGGAGACCAGGCAGGTCTCCTAGCATTCTTTCCTGCTTACCTCTTTGTGGGTATACTTTGCTTCTGGGCACAGAGGAGGTGATCCTTGAACACTGACCAGCTCTCTCTCTCTCCCCCCACACACACTTTACTCTAGAGCTTTGTCCCATGATACTTTGGCCAGCAGGTCCCTGAAGTGATCAAAGTCTGCATAGTTTCATAGTTTCATAGTATCAGTCAGGGTTGGAAGGGACCACAAGGATCATCTAGTTCCAAGCCCCCTGCAATGGGCAGGGACACCCTACACTAAATCAGGCTGGCCAGAGCCTCATCCAGCCTGGGCTTAAACACCTCAAGGGACGGGGCCTCAACCACCTCCCTGGAGAACCCATTCCAGGGCCTGACCACTCCCATGGTGAAGAACTTCCTCCTCACATCTAGCCTGAATCTCCCCACCTCCAGCTTCATTCCATTCCCCCTAGTCCTATCACTCCCTGATAGCCTGAAAAGTCCCTCCCCAGCCTTCTTGTAGGCCCCCTTCATATACTGGAAGGCCACAATGAGGTCACCTCAGAGCCTTCTCTTCTCCAGACTGAACAGCCCCAACTCCTTCAGTCTGTCCTCATAGGAGAGGTGCTCCAGCCCCTGATCATCCTCGTGCCCTTCTCTGGACACCTCCAGCACCTCCAGATCCCTCTTGTAATAGGGGCTCCAGAACTGGATGCAGTACTCCAGGTGGGGTCTCACCAGGGCTGAGTAGAGGGGGAGAATCACCTCCCTTGACCTGCTGGCCACACTTCTCTTGATGCAGCCCAGGAACTGATTGGCTTTCCAGGCTGCAAGTGCACATTGAGAGCTCATGTTGAGCTTCTCCACCACCAGCACCCCCAAGTCTCTCTCCTCAGGGCTGCTCTCCAGCCAGTCACTGCCCAGCCTGGATTTGTGCCTGGGATTGCCTCCACCCAGATGCAGGACCCTGCACTTGGTCTTGTTGAAGCTCATGAGGTTGGCTTGTGCCCACCTCTCCAGCCTGTCAAGGTCCCTCTGGATGGCATCCCTTCCCTCCAGCGTGTCTGCTGCACCACACAGCTTGGTGTCATCAGCAAACTTGCTGAGGGTGCACTCAATGCCACTGTCCGTGTCACCCACAAAGATGTTGAACAAGAGAGGTCCCAGGACTGATCTCTAAGGGACTCGCTTGTCACTGGCCTCCACTGGGACATGGACCCATTGACAGCCACTCTTTGGGTGTGGCCATCAAGCCAGTTCTTTATCTATCTAGTGGTCCACTCATCAAACCCATGTTTCACCAGTTTGGATACCAGGATGTGGTGCAGGACAGTGTCAAAGGCTTTGCTCAGGTCCAAGTAAATGACATCAGTTGCTCGCCCCTCATCTATTAATGTTGTCACATGTTCATAGAAGGCCACCAGGTTTGTCAGGCAGGATTTGCCCTTGGCAAAGCCATGCTGACTGTTCCAAATCACCGCTTCATTATTCTTCTGAGTCAGTAGTGCCTCCAGGAGGATCTGCTCCATGATCTTTCCGGGCACAGAGGTGAGACTGACTGGCCTGTAGTTCCCAGGTTCCTCCTTCTTACCCTTTTTGAAAATGGGAGTAATGTTTCCCCTTTTTCAGTCTGTGGGGACTTCCCCAGACTGCCATGACTTTTGGAATATAATAGAGAGGGGTTTAGCAACCTCATCTGCCAGTTCTCCCAGTACCCATGGGTGTATCCCGTTGGGTCCCATGGACTTGAATACTTTCAGGCTCTTCAGGTGATCACGAACCTGAGCTTCACTTATGATGGGAAGTTCTCTTCCCTTCCCCTGTCCCTGGCATTGTCTTCCATGACACCAGGAGTGTGGCTGGAGGCCCTTGCAGTGAAGACTGAGGTAAAGAAGTTATTGAGTACCTCAGCCTTTTCCACATCATTTGTGACCATTTTGCCAGTTTCCTTTCTGAGAGGGCCCACACCTTCCCTACTCTTCTTCATGCCATTAATATACCTGTAGAACTTCTTAGCACTCCCTTTAACCTCCCTGGCTAGATTCAATTCAAACTCTGCTTTGGCTTTCCTAACCAGGCCTCTTGCTGCTCGGCCCAGCTTCCTTATACACCCCTGTTCTAGCTGTCCTTCCCTCCACTTCCTGTAGAGTTTCTTTTTAAGTAATAGTGTGTCCAGTAGCTCCTTGTTCATCCAGGCAGGCCTCCTAGCATTCTTTCCTGCTTTTCTCTTTGTTGGTATACATAGCTCCTGGACACAGAAGAGGTGGTCCTTGAATACTGACCAGCTGTCCTGGGTCCCTCTTCCCTCCAGGGCTTTGTCCCACGACACTTTGGCTAGCAGATTCCTGAAGCGATCGAAGTCTGCACGCCTAAAGTCTAGGGTTGTAAGCTTAGAATAGGTGCTCCTGATAGCCCTGAGGATACTAAATTCCACTGCTTCATGATCACTGCAGCCAAGGCTGTCTCTGAGCCTCACATTGGTTACCAGCCCTTCCCTGTTGGTGAGAAGAAGGTCCAGCATAGTACCTTTTCTTGTTGGTTCCTCTACCATTTGGAGGAGGAAGTTGTCTTCTATGCAGTCCAGGAACATCCTGGATTGCTGGTGCCTTGCTGTGTTGTCCCTCCAGCAGATGTCAGGGTGGTTGAAATCATCCATGAGGACCAGGGCTTGTGACCTGGAAGCTGCTTCTACTTGCCTGTGAAGGGCCTCATCTGCTTGGTTCTGCTGGTCAGGTGGCCTGTAGGAGACCCCCACAGTAATATCTCCTTCCCCTCTCTTGCCTTTAATTCTAACCCATACACTCTCAACCATCTCATTATCCCTCCCTAGGTGGAGTTCTGCTGATTCCAGCTGGTTATTGACATAGAGGGCAACACCTCCTTCTCTCCTTCCCTGCCTATCCTTCCTAAAAAGCTTATACCCATCTATCCCTACATTCCAGTCATGGGAATCATCCCACTAAGTTTCAGTAATAACCACTATGTCATGGCATCCCAGCAGCACGGTGGCCCTTAATTCATCCTGTTTGTTGCCCAAGCTGCGTGCATTTGCATAGAAGCACTTCAGCTGGGCTGGCCCTGTTGTCCTCTTGTGCCAATTCCCCTTGGTTTCCACAGGGTGTCCTGGTGTGTCATTTGTGTCTTGCCTCAGAGCAGCAAGTTGAGAGCCCTTACCAGCTTTCCATCCCTCTGCCTCTGGTGAGCTGCCCCTCTGTTTGTCACAGGCCAGCAGGAGACTATTAACCCCTTCCCCCTTCAAATCTAGTTTAAAGCCCTGTCAATGAGCCCTGCCAATTCCTGCCCCAGACCTTTTCCCCCTCTGGGACAAGTGTGTCCACATTAGTTGTTTGCAGCTCTGGTGCCTTGTAACCAAGCCATGATTGTAGAACCCAAAGCCCTGTCGATGGCACCAGCCCCGGAGCCATGAATTGACCTTTTGGCTCTTCCTCAATGTTCCCTCATCCATCGCTGACATTAGAGGGATAGCAGAGAACACAACCTGAACTCCAGCATCGTAAGCTCCTAGTTGCCCCAAGGATCATAAACTGAGTGGCCCAATGGCACATTAGTCATTCAAATCCCTCCAATCAATTCAAAATGTTTAGGTGGCAAGTAAACTGCACACGGCTTTTCTCATGGCGTCTGACACGTGCAGTCGCCTCTCTGAAACGCGAGGCTCGGGGCTCAGCTTCCACTCCCCTCCAGGCAGCCTTAAAGGCACCTGCCTATTAGGCTCCTCAGCCTCAATCCGGACCCTGTAACAGAGAGGGAGGAGAAAGGAGCAGTGGCTCAAAACAGATTTAACTGTCTTATTAATGCCTCTTCCAGGACAGGGGCCTGTAGCAGACTCCCTACAATAACATCACCTTCCCCTGTCTTCACTTTAATCTTCACCCCTATGTTCTCAACTAGATCATCATCCTTCCCCAGATAGAGCTCCACTGATTCCAGCTGGTCACTGATATATAGAGCAACACTTCCTCCTCTCCTACCCTGCCTCTCCTTCCTGAAGAGCTTGTACCCATCTATCCCTATGTTCCAGTCATGGAAATGGTCTTACCAAGTTTCAGTAATAACCACTATGTCATGGCTTTCCAGCAGCACAGTGGCCCTTAACCCATCCTATTTATTGCCCAAGCTGCCTGCATTTGCATAGAGGCACTTCAGCTGGGCTGGCCTTGTCACCTTGATTCCTTGGGGTGTCACAGTGCTTCATCCTTGGCTTGTCTCAGGGCAACAAGTGGAGAGGCCTTGCTAGCACTCCATCCCTCTGCCACTGGTGAGCTGCCCCAGTGTTTGTCATAGGCAAGCATGAAATTAACAACCTCTTCGAGATTAACAGCCTCTTCGTATCTAGTTTAAAGCCCTATCAATGAGTGCTGCCAACTCCTGCCCCTCTGGGACAGGTACATCCCATTAGTTGCTTGCAGCTCTCGTGCCCTGTAAACTGAGCTATGATCATTAAATCCAACCCTCTGTCGACAACAGCAGTCCCAGAGCCATGAATTGACCTCTTGGCTCTTCCTAAATGTTCCCTCATTCATTACCAATGTCAGAGGGATGGAGAACACAACTTGAGCTCCTGATCCTTTTAGCAGTTGCCCCAAGGTCCTGTACCTCTTTTAATCGATTGTTAGCCTCTCACTGCTGCATCATCACTACCTACCTGAAAAAAAAGCAGTGAGTAATAGTCTGAAGGACTCATAAGGGTGGGAAGTTTACCTAAAATATCCGTTACCCAGGTACCAGGGAGACAACAGACCTCTTTATGAAGTGTCCCCACTCTGCACATCAGGCCTTCCTCTCCCCTCAGCAGGGAGTCACCTACAACAATGAGCCTTCGATTTTTCTTTTCAGGGTCAGTTTTTATGGCTGCCCTGAGGAGGGCTGGCCCTGGTGACACTTCTGGCCTTTGTGGCATTTTTGGCCTTTGTGAGCCCTCATTATTGCTCACAACCAGTTCCTCCTGCAGACCATCATACCTATTCTACAAGGGTAGAATTTCATATTTTACCTGGTTTTAAAGTAAAAATATTTTACAAATAATAAAAATAATTTAATAAACTGGGAAAAAATGGATGGAACTGTTTAAACACAAAACAAAACTGATACGACTAACCAAGCTGCAAGCTCATGTGATGTAATGACATCTTATGTAAGCTCAATCATGCAACTGAAATTTTTACAAACACTGCATTTGTCCCTATAAGCATACTTACCTCTCATTTTTCATGCTGGATATGTGTAAGCACATGAAAGTTAAAAATCATTACAGTGCTGATACAAATAGCACGAGCACTGTATTTCTTATTTTGTGTAGGAATATTACCAAGTTGGTAAATTATTGTCTTGAATTCTATAGCATGTGAAGACAAAAGGGGTGGATGTCGGCAGGCTGATTAAAGGCAGACCAGTTATGCTTCATGGAATTAAATGCACTAATCAGATTCTGAGCTTAGGAGACAGAAATAGAAAAAGAAGTGGAGCAAGACTGTGAACAACATTTCCACATCTTTTATCTTTAAATTTAATTAGATAATCTGATAAACTATGACTTTTCACACATTTCATAAGGAAAAAAACTCTCTGTTTACCGCGGCTTTATCTACTTCACCACTTTCAACAGTTTTCATTAACTCTTACTCATCTAGTCAAACATTTAGCTTCAGTGATTGGAACAGATGTAGTGTGTGTGTACAGCATATCAGTGGTGACTGGTGTTGACACATACTGAACTGGCTAAGTCCCAAGGGAATAAAAAACAACTTTGAACTTGTTATCCTATTATGCCTCAATAAGACAGGCAGTCTATCCTTCATGAGCTTAGAAAAGCAAACTATTCATGGAGTGCATAACAGCAAGCAAATACCCAAGGAAAGTTAATACTGGCTTCTAGTAGCAGTAAGTATAAACTTTTTTTTTTTTCCCAAAATGACACCTTGTCAGGGTAGTATTCTGTACTTACTGATTGTTGTAACATAATAGCTTTTATAAAATATGGGATTTTTACACACTAGATACATTTAAGAGAATTTCAATTATAGTTCAGTATACAGTTTTGCTGAATAAATAAAAGTGATCATTTTCCAAGCAGAAGAGATTTTTCAGATGAATTATTGATTTTGAGTTAAGAATATTTTTGTAAAGTATAGAGATTTCTAAGATGGATTTTTGATTCCTAAAATGGTATCTGTCACCTTATTTAGCATGTAGGGACTTAATGTATAGTAGAATATAATTTTAGAAGTGAAAACCTCCCTGAATGAAATTCAGCTTGTTTATTTATATGGTCTTTTTGCCACTAATATTTCAGGTGTGGAATGTGAGCATGCTATGGTAAGACTACAGGAATGTTACATATTTTTCAATAAAGAAGCTTACAAACTGAGTTTGCAGCACATAAATAAGCATGGATAATAGGGTTTTTTCCTCCTACCATCTCATGACCCTGCATACTGAATTAGCTTTGCTAAAGTACTTTCTCTTGAAGGAAAGAAACATTCTAACACTGGAGCTCTCCCAGAACACACCTTATAAAATTAAAAAAGAGCCTATAAAACAGTAAATGTCCTATTTTTTGTCATTTTGTGCCCAAATTACTCCTAATGTATGAAGTATAAATTGTTTTTCTGGAGAAAGTGACCCTGGAAACTGCACAGTCAGAAAACATGGTACTCAGATTTCT